>JAUZNK010055283.1:12974-32203 GCA_035046665.1 Euphysa ruthae
AAAGGTGACCTCAAATTAAAAGGTGACCTCAAATTAAAAGGTGACCTCAAATTAAAAGGTGACCTCAAATTAAAAGGGTTATCTTAAATTTAAAGAGTTAGCTTAAATTAAATAATATATATGCGCTAATATTGTTAAATATTTTATTTTAGGTTTTTCAGATTGATAAATGCAAATATTTTTGACTTTTAGTCTATTAACTAAAGGTTTTATTCGACTAAAGTCGACTTATTGACTTAAGACTTATTCGACTACCAGCCATACCGACATGCTATGAATTCACACATCTCCAATCTTTTGTTACATCTTTTCTCAATAATCCTTCATTTTATTTTTTTCCTGAAATTTCTGTGAGATCATTTGGTTCACCTTTCTATATGTTGACTCATGTGGCAACTTGAAAAACAAGGGAATATGGTTTAATTCTGTAAAGATATTCCATGATATTTGTTTCTTATAATTGACCTTGTAGACTAATTTAAAACTTTTTTAATCCCAGCATGTTAATTAATTTTAAATGATCGGAAAATTAAATTTTAAATTTTTCTATGGCGTTTTCTATTTCTAAGGACCCATTCCTGAAAAAAATAAAGTTTTGACAAAAAATTAGATTTTGGGCTTTTCTCAAAAACGGGTGATAAGTTTATATTTATAGATTTTTGAAATGCTTGATTTAAAATAATGACATATTTGTTGTTTTAGTGAATCAGCGGAGGCTATTGGATGTAATGTATTGCGTATGATTTCGGAACCTGCTGCAGCACTGTTAGCTTATGGTAATTCACTACTGTTTGAAGAAAATTCCTTGATCATCATAAATGTTTTGCAATTCAAAATTGTGAAGCTATCATAATATCAGCCAGATAATAGGCAAACTTGTAAGCATCTTTGCCTCCGTATTAGCTTATTAACCATTATACATTGTTCTATTTGTGCTGGTTTAATTCTTTATATGATTTAGTATACTTTGTAATTTATTAGTGCTTATAGAGTAATGTTTCTTTGAATTTTCATACCTCTGCTATTAACTCATTCCGCACGGCAAGCTGCTGTGAACCGCTCGCCATTTTCTGTATTCACACACAGAGCCGCTTCTAGATAAACAAAGAATAGCCATTAGTTTAATTAATGTAGACCATGTTATATTGCATATTATCTTTTAGTTTATTACAGCGCATATTAGATTACATCATAATTTTATGTGTCTATGTTATTCTAAAAAACTTATAAACAGATTTGAAAATGGCAGTAAAATTGATTGTTAGTGAAGTAAAACAGTATCCTATTCGAATTTGAATTCCTAGTGTAGATACTGTCAATAACATTATAGATTGGCATGATAATGATGGAGGAAGGTAATTCTGATTTTTCAGAAAGTCATTTTGAAGAAAATTTTTCACACAGTAATGGTGTAGTAAATGACGCAACTCGTTACTTGGTACAAGGATGAGCGCAATTGTGTTGAATTTAGTGGGACAGGGTCCAGAAAAAGGACCGACTTTAAGTGTAATATGTGTGAAGTGTATCTACACCCAAAAGATTGTTGTCAAAGTTTTCACATCCAATAAATATTAAACTAATAATTTTATGCTTGAGTATTTTTTATTTGTAAAGTTTGTGTGCATATTTTGAAATAACAGGTCTATTTTATGAAACATAGTCATGTTATATATCAATGGAAAGCTATTTATAACACATATTTAACAAAACTATGATGAAACTAAATAAAGATAGTTTAATATTTTATTTTAACTAAAATGTAAAATAAAAATATATGCTTTTATTTTATATATATATATATTTTATTATTTTTTTTTTTTTTTTAATTCAAGAAGCTTCACTAGTTCTCAGGACCCATGACTAAAACAGTTTTTATCATTTTGTTAGATTTTAGATTACTTTCCAATGGTATATGGCACCCTTATATTTAATCCTGATTTCTTGAAGTTCTTGTTAATTTTACTAAGCACGGTAAAATTATTTTTTTCATGAAATAAAGGCTGTGTATTTTTTTGTTTTCAAAGACAAAATGAGTTGAAGTGCCTCGAGAACTAATCTTCCAATTCTTACATTGAAATTTAGTATAATGTTTCAGTCAAGGTGTAGTGAAACAGGATGGTAGCTAACTATTATTTCTATCAAAATTTTTTTTATCAACATTTTATAAAGATAAAGACCTATGCTTTATTCTCATGTATTTTTTTTTTTTGTAGATGTCAGGTATGGCTATTGATTTTAATACGCCTGGCTATACTCATGCTAAATAAAGATATTTGCTTGTTAATGATTTTTAGGAAAGATAATTGGTGTTAGATTTTTCTAATGCCAATTATCTATTAAGTTGTTAATTTTATTGGTGGAATGGAGGAGCATATAGCATTTCTAACAGCCAAAACTGTTGTAGTGTTTTAAATTAGGATATAATTCATTTTTTATTATGAAAACTTGTTGAAGATTATGTTATGTAACCTTTAACCTTGTGCATTGTTGGTGAAGCTTTGTTCGCACCTTCTTCTCTATCCTCTAAGTTCATTAGCTGAAAATGCAGTCAAATTTATCTAACAATAGAAACACAGGTCTGCCAAAATTGTGGTAGGGTGGTATATTCAAGAGGCTTAGACTAAATTCATACATCTTGTAATTGGTCAGGATTTATTAACCAGTTAATAGATTATAGCCTACTGTATGATTGCAACCTATATTTAGGTATTGGACAGAATGACCCACTAGAACAATGGTAAGATATCCAATTGATTTATCTTCTAATTTACAAAACCTTATTTGTTTTGGATAGCTACAAAGGGTGTAAGTACATAGTTATTTAATAATTTTTTCTGCTTTTTTTTTTTTTTTTTTTTTTTTTTATAAACTATTTTTATATATTTCAACTCCTAATTTAAAAGCAACTTAGAGGTAACATACTTTATACTTTTAAATTGAAGAAATATCACAAATAATAACACCTCTTCACTTCTTCAACTATTTTTTGGCTTGGTTTTCTTTATTTTATGAACTTTGTAAAAGTAAATGAATGCTACTCAGGATTTTTTTGGCTTATAAGAGCCTGTCTTAATTTTGATGAAACAAATAATATATATTTATTTTGGCCTTTTATTCTTGCTCTGTGACAACTATCAGGTCCAAATGAATAAAAAACACAATTAATTTTTAAACTTTATTGAAAATCACTTATGATTTGAAAATTTGAGCAATGTTTATCGCTTAATAAAATATGCCTTTCTCTTTTTAAATATGCTTAGTCATATTAAGTATGCACACATACACTCATGCACACATGCAAAAATGCACACATACACTGATGCACACATGCAAACATACAGAATATGTATAGTGTTATTTTATTCATATATGCATCATATAATAGTGTGCTGTCCAAGATCACTAAATGGGCCCATTACTGAAAAAATAATGTTAATAGTAATCCACACTTTTGCTAATGCTATTCTTCAAGTAATTAGTGATGGAAAATGTTTTTGAATTTATCTGTACATAAATAAAAACATGGAAACATCTTGCACCTCTGCTTGAATAATTGCATTAGCATGATGCATTATGTTGTAGTCTATAGTTATTAAACACTTCATTTTATTGATATTTATAAATTGTATATTATTTTCTTTCAGTACAACACTTGTGTATCGATTAGGAGGTACATCAATGGACTGCTGCATCATGAAAGTTACTGGTGGCATGTATCATATGGTTCATTTTAAGAAAAATAAGCATTTTGGAGCAAGTGAATTTGATAACAATTTTGTCGAATTTCTTGCAAAAGAATTTAAAAAGTAACTTTTTTTTAGTTATAAAAATTAATTTAGTTTCTATGTCCAATCCATGCGAGTATGCAAAACAGTCATTAACCCTCAAATGATGATGATGATCGGTCAAGTAAACTTATTGATGTTTAATCAGTCATTATATACAATAATAGGCATATGAAATTGATGCTACCGTTTTCTCGTTTTATTCAAATTACAGGTAATAAGATAAAATAAAAGATTATGTTAAATCTAGTAAGTACTTTGGAAGTAATATGGGTTTTATGTGTTTATTTAGTGTGCCCCTGTGACGTTTACCCATAGGGGAAAATAGAAATCTATTTATATATTTATTATCATAGCCAAAAATTGTTTGTATTTTTTAATTTATATTTAAAAATAAAATAATGAAATCAAATTTTTTACAAATACTGTACAGTCATTTCAAATTTATGGTAAGAACTTATTTTGAATGATTTTGAAGGTATTTGCAAAATGATGGCATGAAGACAAATAACGGGTAGAAGTAATTAGTGAGCTTACATGTTGTTTGCAACAATTTACAAACAAAATTTAAAATCTTCATTCTGCATTCTGCTACTTTTATGAATGCATTAATACACATGAGAACGTTTCCAAACTCTTAAATGCCCATCAATTCATTCACTCTAATGTTGCGTCATTTTACCAATAGAACAATTATCACAGCTTGTAAAAAAATTAGCATATAGCATTACAAATAGGTTAGTTGATCCAAAAGTTTATCTTTTATAGAAAGTAATAATAAATTAATTATCAGTCAGTAGAACAAATCTTTGAGAAAAGAGAAACTTTTTTCTTTTTTCTTTTTTTTAATTGGGAAAAAAAAATATTAAAATGTCTAATAAAATAAAATAAAAAATTCACATTTATAATTTTTTTTGTCTAACAACCTTGTGGCATAATCTATTATTCCATAGAATACATCTTGGACCATGTTGCAACCTGCTTTATATCTTGTGACAAATTTTGTCCGAAAATCATGTTTTTACCATTTTCTTGTTTACTGATCAAATTTTTTTTCTCAAATGTGGTATGAAGCTAAAACATTTCAAAAGCATTTTTGTACCCATCTTGAAATTTTCCAAAAATTTTTTTGCATTTGAGTGCTAAAAAAATATTTTCTTTTTGAGATATCGTGTCTGATTCTAATGCTTCTAATTGCACTACAGCAAATAAAATGAAATAATTTTTATCTAAACTGTCATTGGATTGTTGTATTCTAGTCTGTATAAAATCACTTTGTTTTACCTTAATTAACACTTCATGATGGCTGGTTTTTTTTTCTGGATTTTAGTCCTTTAAATCACTTCCTGTGTTCTATTATTGTGCGTATATTATGCACTTTTCTCAAAAGTTTGCTATTGATCCTTTTCAAATTTTTGTGTTAGTTTTTAATAAAAGATATCGGTTTTTTCTTGTTGCTTTACAATGCTTTTATAAGAAGAGATTTTGTTTATTTGTCCATTCTTTAAAGTAAAGTCTATAATTTGGAAAGTTATGTTATGTTTTTATGAAATTGACAATACTTTAATTACCAAATGTAATCGGCAGCGGTTAAATTTTTGTAAATTTCAAAAAAATTTAATCTTTGTCCAATACATTTCACAGTAAATAACTGCTAATCTTTATAGAAATATTTTTGATCCTACTAAGAACCTATATAAACTCTAGAAATTTATTTGCACTTTACCTGAAGACGGAAGAAAGTTATTTCTCGAAATGTAGCCAGAATAAATATGTAACTCATGGCATGTTTTTTTAAATTATTACCTTAATAAAATAGCTGAGTCAAAATTATTACAGGTGATGTTTTTGTTACATTTAAGTATTGGAACTTGATTTTATGCCATTTTTTTTCTCTCTGAGATGTTCTATATTGAAATTATTTATTCTTATAAATAAAATTTTTTCTAGAAAATTTGGTGAAGATATATCACAAAATAAGCGGGCTCTTGCTAAATTAAAGGCAGCGGTAGAAGACTGTAAACATGGTCTGTCACGACTACAATCAACATCATGTGCAGTTGATTCTCTACACGATGGAATAGATTTTCATTATCAGTTGCCCAGGTTAGCTATTTGAACGTGATATTTAGCAGTCAGATGTATTTTATGTTTACATGTTGATAGTGGGCCTTTTGTAGTTTTGAAAATGTAATGTTTTGTACGAAATTAATTACATAAGATGTTTTAAAATTTCTTTTTAAGTGTTAAGTGCCTTGATTTTATACGTTTGTAAATCTATAATATAAACATGCTGCTAACAAAATCAAATCTATATATAGTTTGTTACTATTATGATATAGAAGTTCTAAAAAAAGAACTACCAACAGCAAGTGCATCATAATCATTTATAATTTAACATACGTTTCCTTAGATTAAATTTTGATTTTTTGGAGCGATTTTTAAATATCTAGGTCAGTTTGATACTGTCATGAAAAGTTGGTTGTGGATTTTACTTATAATACGATATTCAATATACTAATTAATTATCAATGATAAAAAAGAAGGTATAATATGATAATAGCATAATATAAAGACATCCTCGTGAAAATAAAACTATATTTTTAGAACTTCTTAACAATAAATTATAAGAAAGTAAATATTACCTATATTAACTTGCGGTTTTAGATTATAAAGAATAAGTATAAATATGAGTTTTGTGACAGAAAATTAACATAATTAACATAATTAAAATAACATTAAACATAATTAAATGAAAAGACTTCTTGAAATTTAACAAAGTTAAAATGCCATAAGATTACATTAAAAGTAATCAAAATACTAATAATATAAATGCTAAATCCAAACAGTTTAAATATCTTTAATGAACATGCTCCTATAAAAGCACTAAATTATTGATAAGCCAAAGAACATTTAAACTCTTGAATAGGTAATGGGATCCTAAGCTCTGTTAAAATTGTGAGTAATGTTTATTCTAATTGCTAATCAAAGATTATCGAGATAGCATTAATCATCTCGTGAGAAAAAGTAAAGACGCATTAAATTTACTTTTTACGTTTTAGTAACATAAATTTTATGTTTTTTTTTTTTGTTTTTTTATTACACCCGGTATTTTTTTTGCTACACCCTGTTTTTTTATACCCTGTTTTTTACTTTTCCCGATATTTGATTCTCACCTAAATTTGATAAATTTTCTGTTTATAAAACCTGGTAATAGTTCATTTGCAATATATTAAAACAAATCTCATAATGTAATGCCTTTTAAAAATTGTAACTAAATAAAGTGTTTCCTCTGTATGTTCAACGTTATCAAATAAAAGCATTCTTACCTTAATATTGCTGGACTAAATACTTTTTGATTGCTCCAAAGATATTAAATTGTAATACACTAAAGAAAATTAAATGAATCGCTTAAAAGCTAGAAAATTTACATGCCATTTCATTCTAACTTTTTTATCGTGAAATTTTGTGTCATAATTATAGTAGATAAATTGTTTTTGATTATATAGTTTTTTTTCTAACAGATTTTTAGTAGCTGAAGTTCATTTCAGAATAAATAGTTTAATGCAACTTTTTGTACAATGGGAAACCTATAAAACACCCCTAATTTTATGTCAGAACAGTTAGTAACTACGTTTGATCGATTATTATAGTTCTAAATATGACAGTTAATACCTTTATCTCAGCTATCAGAGTGTAGTATTTTAGTTAATATTTTTAAAATTTTATGCGATCACTTAAATATTATTTTCTTTTATGACATAAATGTGTCTAGAATATTTTTATTTTTACATTAAATGTATATAATCAGTTAACACTTTCAAATGGAATTAGTTTATCAAAACAGTAAAAAAAGGTTTAGGCAATGATGATTTACAATGATGATCGTAAAATTATAAGTTTGTCAGTCTATGTCATAATCTACCTTTGAGCACTTTAATAACAGCGATTTCTGACTATTTGGCTCTTAAATCATAGCTAAACTTAAATAGTTAACAGTGCTGTTGTTTGCAAGCTCAAAATATGTTGCCATTTTATCTCCCAAAATTACTATTAAAGTTGATACACTCCTCTTTCTGTTTTAAACTTCTTATAGTTTTCCATAAACCAGCTTTTTAGTGTATATTTCGTAGAACAATAGATCATATTTTTTTTTGGATCTATATTTCTGGGGTAATTTAGTTAATCTTAAGTCATAGGCCATGTAATACTAACCAGCATTGTTTTTGCAGCTTCATTTCTTCATATATGTTTGTTTATTTTAGAGCTAAATTTGAATCGTTGTGTGGTAATTTATTTTCACAATGTATGGATTTAGTGGATGAACTTTTGGCTGAAGCAGAGTATAAAGAATCAATGATTGACAAGGTGAAAAGTTATTTGATTCTAATAGTTCATAGGAAAAAAAATAAAATTAAGAAAGGGGAAAGAGCACTGTATTTTCATTCTTCTATTCTATTAGTAATGGAGACTATTTCTTTGCAGTTAGAAATATTTTTCTGTATAATGTGAAATCACCACAAATTGCCACCCCTAAGAAATTCCATAATTTTTTATCCAAAACCAACAGGCAATTTTGCTCTGACAATAATATCTTTCTTATAAAAATATTTTTTGCCAAAGTTCATTAATATAATAATCTAATTAGAAATTTCACCACAGGGGGAAGTCTAAGTTACTCATTTTCTTTTTTTTTGAAACTCAAATGAAATACCTCAACACAAGCAAATATTATTTATATTAAGTTTTATTGATGGTTCAGTTGTAATTTGTTTGTTTAAACTATGAAGCTTGGAGGTTTTATACTATTGGAAATAAAATTGTGGTTAAAATGTACTTTATATTAATATAAGTCTGAATTCATCCTTGTCATTTAGGTAATATTAGTTGGAGGAGGGAGTAGCATGCCTCGATTAGTACAACTAATGAAAAATCGCTTTAATAGTTCTGAAATATTTAATAGTATACAAACAAATGAAGTAGTTGCGCAAGGTGCTACTCTACAGGTAATTTCATGTTGCGTAATTTTAAAATTTAATTTTACATCGTTCTAGAGTACAATTTGTTCTTCAAACTAAATGTTCAGCTGGCTATTTTCGATATTGGGAATCTGTAAGGAAACATGTTAATTTGTTTTTTTGAGAAAAAAAATTCTAGACAATAAAATTTTTGCCATCGTAATCATGAAATGTGCAATACTTTATAAAAAGAAATGAATTTAGTAGATGTTTTCAAAAGTTCTTTCTTGATTGAATGGTTTGATAGTTTGAAGTATACAGAATTATACTATGATTATTTAATTTACTGACACACATATTGTTGATGACCAAATAATTTATAGCTGTTGCTTTTGAGTTCTTGTTTTGATGTCTATTAAAAAGTCATATAACATATAGATTAACATTTTTTTTTAATTTTAAGAATATACCTTCCTTACAAGCTATTTTTGTGCATCAAAATGGTAAGTGCTTGATTATACCTAGTGCAGAGCACAAAGTTTCAAGTTTTCACCAATTTTTTGAGGAAGCATCAACTAGCTTATCATCGGGTTTTAAACTCTAAATATTTTTTGATCTACTGAAGAGCTAGTTATCAATTTATGAAATATGTGTAAAGATTTTAAACTTTGTATAAAACTATATATACATTTTATACATACAATCCAAGATCCAGTGGCAGTTTTTACCCCATTTTTATCAGAATGTTTGAAACCTAAAATGTACCAATAAAGTTCTACTCTCTAAAAAATGGCTTATCAGCTGGTCCATAATGGGGGCATTTGTTGCCCAGGACCCCTAGAATTTTGCCCAAAATGGCCATTATTTTACTCCATAAGTATCAGGTCTAATAACTTCACAGTTTAAAATAGAATTTTAGGTAATTAGTAAAATGCAAAATACATCATAAATGTGAGCCAAGTGTGGGTCAGACCCATTTCAAAGTTAATTTACCTCAAAAGTATCAGAGATAGAATTTTCACAAAAGAGATATCATAGTATATCATATATTGTAATGGAATTCGAATAACCCAAATCTAACATGAATTTCGGGGGCAAAATTGAGGTAAGACCCCCTCAATAATGGACCTTAATGAGTTAAACTTATAGGCAGCGAAAACTTAATTGAGTGAAGATGTTTAAATTTAACACGGGTTTGTGGAAGAAGTTAAAAACGTGATTTTTGGAAATTAAAAGTAAAATACAAATGACTGTTTCTTTAAATAAAACTTAAAAAATTACAAGAAAAGCCAATATACATTGAACAATAAGAAATGGAATTCAGAAGTTTGCACAAGTAAGTGGTTGTGAAAAGTTTTCCAAATATAGTAACTTACCTGAATCTAATAAAACAGGAAACATTCATATTTAACCTTTTACTGTTGACATATAGAAAGAATGTTGTTAAAATTATTCCCATTGGTATTGAGTTGTAGGTACTAAAATATTAGACATTATTTTTTTGCTGACATCATCACTTTTTGAGAAAATTTGGGGATCAAAATGAGCCATTTAAATGATAATATTTGATTTTATTTTTTTGAAGAACCATGATAAAAAACTGTAAAATCACAGATGACAATACAGAATTTGGGGCAAAAACATGTGGAACCCATATGGATCCCATGAACAATAAAGGGTTAAAGAACATAAGTTTTATTTCAACGTAAATATAAAAACACAACAATAACACTCCTCGATTCAACATGTTGTCATCGCCAACCTGAAATAACAATTAGATTTTAATTTTAGGATATAAAAATAAGTATATCATATTCTTACATGATTGATTTTTATTTTCTGGTACCTTGTAATAGTTTTTTAAAAATACTCTTTGTATTAATATTTAAAGTAGGATTTTATTTGCCACTCATCTTATATCGGACCGACTATTCCTCTTCATCACTAGAAAAATCTGATTCGGCATCTTTGTCATCGTCATAATTTTCTGACAAATTTCCATTACCAACGCAAGCAGTTAATGAACACTTGGTTTTCTTGTTACTTCTTCCTGAAAGAACCGACTTTAATGACCCATTTTTAATAAAACCAAATTCGCTTAAAATATATGGACCACCAGATTCTGCGATATAATTTTCAAATGCAGAAAAAATGATGCCATTTCAACATGCGCCTAAGGAAACAAAGACATTGTCAACTCTTGGAGATTCTTCATCTTGAAGCTGTATTGTAATTTTTGCAATTGCCACAATCATGACTATAGTATATGAGACTTTTATCAAATCATAGCACAAATTCATATTTGGCGCATGTTGTAAAAGTGATTTTCCTGACCAAAATAACAAAAGAGATAACAAACCCAAATGAGTATGGACTTGTCACTTTCATCCCTTAGGTCCAGCAGAGAAAAATTTTTCATTTTAAATTTCTAAATTCTATTAAATCTATTAACCAAAAGGTAAACCTAAAGTTGAGTTGAATATACCAAAGGCGGTGTATCCACATTTTTAATTTCTTGTGGTATTTTTTTTTAATTAATTAATTAATAAGGTGCCCTAATGGCATATAAGTCATATTATTTTGGCCGTGATTTTCTGAAAAATAAGTTTATTGCCTAAATTGAACTGAACTAAGGGTTTCCTTTAAAAGTTGCAAATAATGTTTTGAAGGGATTTTTTTTTAATTTAACACATTGGTGTGGATTCTGGTAATAAATAATCAATCATCCATACCATGTTTAATGTTTTTACAAAAGCATATGATTTTGGGATTTTTGATCTTAATTTGTTAATTAATTTAAACTGGAATGATTACTGAAGTTAGCATTTTTATCTTTTTTCAGTGCGGTTCGATTTCTAACCCAGCTGCTTCATATAATCTTCTTTTTTTCACAGACTTGGTTTGTAGCATGGCTCCTGTTGATTTCTTTATGCTCATTGTATTTTTTTTACAGGAATCTGTTTTTTTACATTCATTATTTTCAGTGAGTTCATATGCAATACCCACTGTGTCATGCAGAGTGTCTTTTCCACTTGAAGTTTCGACAAGACTGTCAAAATGATCAAATGCAACACCTGTACCGAGAGTTGGTTCTAAGCCCTAATTAGAATGAACTTCTCTTGTCAAATTCCACCATGTTTTATGTTGCTCTACTCTGTACCCTTATATCAATTCTTGTTCCCGTTTTTCTTTTATTGCAGTTGGTGTATGTTCAGCCTTGTTTTGATATTTTATTTGGCAGACACAATTTCCTTCGCTACAAAATTTGTATTCTCTAACCTTATTATCATTTGTTTGTCATTCATCCAACATTTGTACGTTTTTATTTTCTCTTCAATGTTACATGTTGTTGCTGATACAAGTTTTGCTTGGAACTTTTATGTTTTTAGTTTTCCTGCAAGCAAAATATGCAAACCTTCGCAAACACACCAGTTGAAGATGGCTTTGGTGAAGTAATACTGGAACTTATGGTGCAGATTGTGCTGCCGTTGGAGTTTGGATTGATATGATCTTCAGATTTAAGTTTATTCCTCTGTCATTTTGAAATAGCTACAAATTTGGTAACACTCTATGTGGAAATCAGAAATTTTAAGAATCTTTAACCTCTATACTATAACTAACAGCTGCTTCCCTCGAGCTAGCATGAAAATGTATGGTGCTTCAGTTGTTTATTGTCCATCATCTGAGTAATCAACTATCACATCGATTGCTTCTGATGTCCCAGCACAGCCTCTGGTATATATTTTAGACTGGGTTGCAAATATTGGAGCTATGGATGTGGCATTCCTTGAAGAGAACAACCTTTCACTCTCACTATCTGATTCGCAGATTGAACTTACACAGTTCTGTAAGGATTCACTTGCAGTGAAAAAGTTGAAATTGCATCAAACAACAGCATCATACAAACTCACATGCGGTCTTGCTGCACTTTGGAAGAGAGAACTAGTTGAAGAGTTGAAGGCTGTGCCCTTTTCTTTGAATATGGATGAGTCATTGTCGAAAAATTCAAGACAAGTCTTCTCTCTCTTGGTTTATTTTACTAAATCTGGATATTGAGGACAATTTTTTGCCTGATGACTATAAATTATCGTTATTTTAACGTTGGCCAACAGTTAGCTTCAAGCTATTTATTTCAGAAAGGTAAATATATTCATTTCAAATGAATATGTTTACCATTTGAAAAAGAAGTGTTGAGGGCATTCACTGCCTTTGACCCTCTACTGGCATGCTCTCCTAACAAGTTGAAACGTCTCCTCATTCTTGCAACATTGATACCAACTGTCTTGGAAAAGGATGAGGAAGACAAATTCATAAGGAAGGTCATGCATTGTGTAGGTGAAAATCTACCGAAATCAAATGATGAAAATGATGATGAAGTTGATTGCCTTGAGTAGAGAAACAAGATGTCCCAACGTTATGGTGTTTTATTCAAAATGGTTTGGTCTGTCCTCTCAATCTTTCATGCCTCAAAGTTCGAATCAACCGTCAGCGAGATGAACAATATCATCGACTAGTAGTCTGGTAGAATGAACATTTTGACTTATGGTGTCATTCAAGATATCAAAAATTCTATGGAGGCGAAGAAGCCCAGTGAAGTCAATCGTTCTGTTAAAGTGTTCATGCGCTCTAGTAGACTGTATTCTCAAGTTGATCCAAGCTTGTCAAATGCTATGAGAAACTCTTACAAAACCTAAAAAGACAAACAACCCGACAATAGTGAAAAGAAAGCTAATCGTAAGCGAAGCTATGATATTGTGGACACTGATGATACATCTGCGAAGAAAGTTATCAAGAGAGGTCTGTTTTTTTATCTGTCAAAGCCCGTTCTGATCATCAGGCAACACTCAATTAAACTTATCAACCACAAAAATAATCTTCTATTGATTTTTAAATGGAAGAACTTCAGGTTCCAACATCTTCAGATCCTTGTTCAAGCATCATTATTAGTAATAATGATAATGGTGCTGGTGATGGCGTTGAGGTTGAGATTTTAACCAAAAAAACAAGTGCTATTTCAGATTCTGTTGTGTCGTCTTCAAAAAAGTGCAAATTTAGCATGAAAAAATGAAATTTTTAAATGCGTTATATTATCTATGTATTAGATTTTTTCCCTACCGATTATCTAATGAATCAATTTATAGATGAATTGCACTGTACAGTGTCTCTTGAGGATAAAAAACAATTTAGGGTTTTGAACACAAAAAATTTATTTATGTTTCATGGCACATGTATTTGAGATTTCTTATGCATTTCGTTACTTAAGACTAATATTTTGTGTTGCTTTTTAATGTATTTATATCTTACTTTCTGGTTGTCTTCCATTTGTTCTATCTACTTGTCAGTTCGTTTCATGTCAGTCATCTTAGTTTGTTATTTCTTTTTTTAAAGGAAAAGATTCACAGCCAGAAACGCTTAGATTTAGTATTTGCATTGCGTAATTACAAAAATTTATAGCCCCCAGCTGCTTCGCCTTCTCTTTGCTCGGATTTTAAATATATTTTACAACTTCCACTCTCATGTCTTCTTCTTCTATCCATGTCTAACTGGTTGTTTCTTTTTCCAGGCTGGTTTGTTACAAGGGCGTCAGGACACCATTGACACTGACGTTTTCAATATCAATTGTACTAAGACAAATATAGGAGTAAAAGTTATTAAAGGAGGTGAAGAACAATTAGAAGTACTCATACCTAAGGATTCACCGATACCAATAAAAAGAAACATGAAACATATTTTGGACGACACTCAGGTATGCTTGTCAGTGTATTCTTAAAGCTTGTAATGCAGACAGGTGGTATGCCAGTAAGTTTTATGGTCTCACGATGACCAAAGTTATACATAGTAACTGCCATAAATAGTTCTTCCCTTAGAAGATTGATAATATAACTTTAAAATTGCTGATAACGAAATACAAAGAAATTATTATTAAAGTATAAATTTGATTCAAATTTTTCTGATTTTTCCAAATTCTTGATATTAAATATTTATAGAAACCAATTCAATCCTACTAAAATCTAATCGTTGCCTAATACGGTCTGAAAAGTTATAATTAACTAACTTTTCTTCCCTACGGAAGTATTTTTGATTGTTCTAAGATTTATATAACTTATAGAAATTTATTTGTACTTTGCTTGAAGACTTGAAGACCCAGGATATAACCAAACCAAAACTTAACTCAAGACGTTTTTTTTTAATTATTACCTATTTTATTATAATTATGATTATTATCTACCTAATGAAATGACTTTGTCGATTTCACAAAATTAACCCATGAGCTTGATTTTCCTTTAACTGGAAATACGTAAAGTTTTTAAATTTGACTTTGGCAAACTTTTTACAGTAGTGAGATTTTTTCCAACAGAAAAGTTAGTCATGTCAAAATATATCATGTCTTCCAAAATTCACTATATCATGTTTTCTTGTATTATTTATATGTTCTGTGTGTGTTTTCATTGTTTATTTTCTTGTTTTTTAGACGTCAGTTTGTATATGCCTATATGAATCAAAAAATTGTAATATAAAAGATGCGACACTGCTTGCTAAGGTTTGTAACATTTATGGGTTTGGCCGACATAGTTATGCTGGAATTTTTATAGCCGAAGATATTAAAAAAAAATAGAAGGTATTTCTAGAAGGTCACCATAAGCCAAAGTCTATGTCGGGCGGTTAATTTAAACTGATACAGAGATTATTAACGATTGGTAGAACAATCAGGTATTCTAGCAAAACGCTGATGTGAACTATAAATGTAGCCTTCAAGTTTAAGGTTTTGCCTTAATTTCCTATTCAATTGATCAAAGTTTTTTTCTTTTTTTAGTAAATTAAACTCACAAAATTTCGTTCTACCAGTTAATAATCAATGATAGCCAAATTTTTTCATATAGAAACGATTGAAATTAAAAATTTCCTCAGCAGTTAAATTTATCGTTGGAAGTCATATTTTTTTAAATATTTTCAACTGGAAACCTTTCAATGCTTTGCTTGTTTTTATTAAGTTAATCCCTATCCTGTGACGTAATTCAAGGGTGAAGCATTTCCTGGTTATAATTATATTGTATATTTAAGGAGTTCAAAAATTCGTTTAGATATTATTAAAAGATTTACCAGAAGGTGAGCCCAAAGAAGTGACATTGAATTTAGATTTAAAACGGTAATTTGATTTATACATAAATTATACTCAACACAAATATTCTAGTCAACACATTAATTTTCTCAAACATCCTATTAATATTTTAATTAATCGCTGAAAAGAATTACTTAGATTGCCTTGTATATATATATATATAGGCTTTATATTTTTTCTCATAGATTTTCTAAAAAATCCCACGCAGGCTATTCATATATTCAGATAAAGTCGGAGAAACTACATTACAAACTAAACTACATTTTTATTCGTTCTAAATTTTGTGGTTTGCATAGGTTTTGCTCTAAGTTATTGCCTTCTCACATTAATAGGTGTTCTTCAAGGATCCGTCCTTGGCCTTATTTTATTTAATATATTTTTAAACAGTTTAATTTTGTTTAATGATGAATACGAAATCTGTGTGTTTGCAGAAGACTACGATTTCTGTAAATTTTTACCTAATTTAGTTTCTAAGCTTGCAATTGATGTATACGAAGCAATAATTTGATTCAGCGATAATACTATGTTTGCAAATCCTTCTAAATTTCAATTCATGGTTATTTTTCACAAAATTAACAGGAATATAAACTTTCCAGTAGGTTATCAGACGATAACAAATACTAATACAGTTAAGCTTCTCGATGTGACTCTTGATAACGGTACTTTTCTACCTCATGTCACTCAAATGTATAAATTGAATCAACATATAAACGCCCTAAATAGAATACATGACAAACGCCCTTAATAGAATACATGACAGATTTAAGCAAGGAAAGGCTAATAAATTAGGAAATTGTGTTATTCCGTCAATATTTAATTTTTTTTTCTCTTAATTTGGGTGTTTTGCAGCGAAACAGCTTGCGCACTTATTAGTTTTACTCATTAGAGAAAGCCCTACGAGTTATTCTAAACAACTTTTTAATACCATTTGAAGAAGCCTTGGCTCTTACAGGATCTAGCTAAATACCTCCATAATAGGAATCTCGAAATTTTTATGTAATCTATAAGTCATTAAATTCTCTTGATTCTATTCTTATGCATGATGTTTTCATTAAAAAGGATACATTCTATAGTTTCCGATCTGGCAACTTAAAACTTCCTGTTGTTGATAAAAAAAAAATCAAATTCACTTAAACTCCTTGCCTCATTGGCCTGGATTAAACTGCCAAAGAATCTCAAAAAAATTCATAAACTTTAGTAAGTTTAAGTCAGAAGTGAGAAATTAAATGCACTACGATCTACTGTTACTACAAAAATTTTCATGATTTTTATTTTTTTCTTTAGCATCGCTCATGTTTGCATCTTTTTGGTTAGGGTTAAATTTGGGCAAAATGACTTCTTTCTCGTTAGTTTCTGACTTAATAACTATGTCAATATTGTCTTGAACTGGATTCATAAAATAAACGCAAGTCTTCATTACTGCTATCATGAAAATCTTGAATTTACTTATCATTTTCATTCGATTGAGTAAAAAAAACTTAATTATTTAGCCAATTTTGAATGTTGATATTTTCCGATATACGCACTGCATTGAAAAAATCTTATGCTCTATGGGTGTGTATACATTAGGAGCATATTTTATGGGAGACAATGACGCCTCACTTTTCTATGGAGCTCTGTAACATAAGATCATTAATAATTTCTGCATCTTTTGCAGCATTGTAATATTACGTGATTAACATTTGAGGGTTAATATTATTTTACCAGCTCTTAATTAATTCTAGGGCTCTAGTGAATCTTCAAGAAATATATATATTTTTTTTTTTTAATTTTGCGTGTGTCTGATTTAGCGCGAATAAATAGGTTTAGCGCGAGGTTTTTTTATCTTTATGAATATTTTAAGATTGGTCTTACATAATTTTTATTAATGTCTATCTTCTTTTGGTAGGTGATATTTTATGTATTATTATAAAATTTATATTATCTCTATATTCACGGAATATAAATATAATAAATATATATATATATATATATTTTTTTTTTAGGAATGCTGGTTTGGTTGTTATTTTATCGGAAAAATTTACAAATAAAACCTCAAGTATTATTGTTGATATGGGGAAGAGTTAGCCTCAGAAATTTAATGAATGATTATTTTTCTGGAATATATATAAGTCTTGTAAATTTTAGCATTTTTATATTTAACATGCGTATTAAATTTAGTCATACAGAAATTATATTTCACATTACTGACTTTTACTTTTAAATTTTAAACACGATTTCTTAGATTTTTTGGCAAATCCTGTTAAAAACTGAGAAAATCAGAACGCTAGCCGAATAGAATAACTTTAATATTTCTGTTACTTGTTAAAGTATCGTTTGTAAAGTAAAACCTTATCCATAGAAATGCAGTTTAAAAGAAAACCTTTATACAGCACTTAAATTCTTCAGAAATATCAAGCGTAACTGTGTTAGTTTCAGATGAGCAATCAACAATACTCTTTCCGATTACAAGAAATAATTTCAAACACGGCAAATTTTATAGAACTGTGATGAGTGCTATCGTATTGTAATTTTTTTTTTTTCTTAAGTTATTTGTTTTTTTAAGATAATTGTCGTACCTGGTCTTATTGATGCTTCGATAGGCAGTAAAGTAGCGGCGCTACTATCAGACGTGGTATACATAAAACTTTTCTTAGTCTCCCGACATCAAACACTCATGGATTTTTTCGTGTGGTAAAAATGGACTCGTCCACTTCAACAGTCATACAAAGTCCGCCACTTGACACTGGATGCGCAAAAAAGTTCGCTGCACGTGTCTCGCATATAGTTGTTGTAATCGATCTTTATTTATACCGAATTCTGCCTCTTCAAAGTTTATACTTGTGTACTGTTTTGACCAGCAATATATAAACAGTATGATGTCCTCTAAAAATCAGTTTGGAGCCCTGCAGCCAAGTATCTCTCTGTAAGGAAAATTATCCCGTAGCTGCAAATATGAAGAAAATCACGAGAAAGCAAATTAGCTTTGCTAGACCTTTTTCATATTACCGTAAAATCGCCTGCCAGTATATATGACTAACTAGCATGAAAGATGATATTGTTGAACCAAAACGTTATCTTAGCAAAACCTTAATAAAGCTTATAAAAGTTTTTTTTTTTTTTTTTCTTTTGCAAAAAATAAGAAGATTGATCAGTTTCTGCTAAAATTATTTGTGATTTAGCTTTCATATTTTGTAACAAAAAATCAAAAATGGATTTTTAATCTAAGAGGAGGTTGTTTGTCACAAGTACAAACCAAGAAGACTTCTATCACACATTATAAACTAAAATAATAGAAATAGTGTAACATTTATGTAAAACCATTAGCGGATGATTGAATTAAAACTAAATTACAATTAAATTTAGCAGCCTCGGGTAATATATATA
>JAUZNK010055284.1:0-15477 GCA_035046665.1 Euphysa ruthae
ACACTGAACTTATTTATCAAATACTGAACTTATTTATCAAATACTGAACTTATTTATCAAATACTGAACTTATTTATTTTCAAGTTGCTAATAAAAAAAAAATAAAAAATATGGATGAGGGAGTAGTAAGGCAGAAATTGAAGAGTTTTTTAATTAGTGTGATTTAACAAAAGTTGCTTGAAATATTAAACAAGTCAAAATCATGAGTATCTTTTTATGCGTAATTACTTGAGAATCTATGTTATATTTGATGTCTGGATTTTTGATCTCTGGATTTACATTAATAGCCTAATGATATTAAGTTCGTAAAATCTTCAACATTTTTTCAAAGTTTTTGAATTAAATTCTCTTATAATTAATTCTTTTACTATAATTGTTTAGATATTTTGTGATGAAATCATCCTTATTCAAAATTAATATTATTTTTTGGCTTTTTAATCTCTTTAATTCCGGGAAAAGCATCGACACCATCTCAATTTAAATTGCTTTATGTCTTTTAGTGTTTTGCCGACTTCTCCCGTCATAGTAAAACGTCCGAAATATCATCGTGGTTCAATATACTGTATGTCTTGGAGTCCAGATGGGAAAATCCTTGCTACTGGATCAAATGATAAAAGTATCAAGTTATTTCAGTTTGATAGCCAACAGTGCATACAGTATGGAGATGATATCGAGTTAAATATACACAATGGTACTGTCAGGGAGTTGACTTTTGTACCAAATCGTGCTGGTCTGC
Source organism: Euphysa ruthae (assembly GCA_035046665.1). Lineage (NCBI taxonomy): Eukaryota > Metazoa > Cnidaria > Hydrozoa > Anthoathecata > Corymorphidae > Euphysa > Euphysa ruthae. The sequence goes on from JAUZNK010055284.1 coordinate 737, forward strand.
TTATCTCTGGTGGGGCAGGTTAGATTTTACTTAATTAAAAATATTACAGCATGTGGGCACAGTGCAGTGTTGTACATTTTAGAGGAAAAAAATATAACACTTATTTTAATAAACTCTTCGATTAATGATGTCTGCAGAACAGATGGGGTCCTATGAATTGATCAATTTTTATCAGGGAAGTTTTCTGACCATCCATCCACCACTCTGTTCATCTGTTTGTATGTAACATCTTTGAATGGACTTTATTTATCTTAGTAAAATTCCTGAAAATTGATAAGAAAAGATCCCTGAAATTGAAATTAGGGTAAGAAAGCGATTTACGTAGTTAAGGAAAAAACTATTCTAGCGTACATAAAAGGTAAAATCGCTACCTTGAATATTTACAATATAAATTATTTCGGTAATTTTAATGAATACTAAACATGAAGATTTAAGATTAATTGAAAATAAGCTAAATTGGTATATTATATTGGTATATAATATATTATTAGTGCTCCAGTTTCTTGAGGATTGGTATGCATATTACCGGTTTTTTTGGAATATCCTTGATATCTCTTAAACAAATCCGGGTCTAAAAGTGGTCAAATGTCCAAATATGTCATTTTTTATATTTTTCGTTAGAAATTGTATTTTGATTCTTTTAAATCAACGTGTGATGTTAAAAAATATTTTTTCTGATAGCTATGGACATGTTTGAAGCTTTTTCAGGCCATTTACCCAGATCCATAATTATCACAGATCCATAATTATCACACAGATCAATGAAGATCATACAGATCCATAAAGATCATACAGATCCACAAAGATCATACAGATCCATAAAGATCATATAGATCCATAAAGATCATACAGATCCATAAAGATCATACAGATCCATAAGATCATACAGATCCATAAAGATCATACAGATTCATAAAGCTCCATGAAGATCATACAATTCGATAAAGGGAATGGGTCTAATTTGAATTAAAAAAAAAAAATGAAATATTGAATTTTCATTTTTCAATTCAATTTTCAAAACATTCCGTTTCAGTGGAAAGTTTTAGGATTTTTTGACCACTGTTGAAGCCACGAAATAAATACATCCATGTTCGTCCTTGTATAAGAAGATTAGTGTTTTCAATTGCTTACTGGGCCCATATGGTAATATTTTCACCAAAAAATTTTTCTCGAAAACTTAGTTTTTTTTCGAAATACATATTAACTTGCTGAAACTGCAGAAGAATTCAGAAAAATATTATTTTTATGGTTTTAACGGTCGTATTGAAAACTTCTTAAATATCTAAACGTTGATTTCGTTAAAAATTTACACTTTCATCATGTTGAAAATTCAATTTCAATTAACATTAATGTTTTCTTTTTTTTTTATAATCAGGAAATGTTTGCAATTTTGGAAATGTTTGACAGGTTGTTATGCATGATGTTGTATTTCCTATGGCTTTTAGGATTTGAGGTGGAGCTGCGTTTTATGATTGAGATTTTAGACGTATAAGTTCTCTATTATCTAATATTAAATTAATATTTTTGGACTCATGGTGACGCCTTTAATTAACAATTAAGTTATTTCGTTTTGAAATCTTGAAAATGCTTCATCTAATAAGTTACTTCTGAGCCGGCGTGCTTAACTTTTATTTTTTCTAAATGAATTTAATAATTGGCTAGTGCTTATACTTGTACCGCGTCAAAAAGTGCCACTAATTGGTTGTGCTTAGCAAAACCTTCTCTGAAGCTGTTGTAGTTTTATGGGATTTTCTTAAAAAAGAAAAGAATGAAAATCTTTAACAAAATCATACTCATGCTGTTATTTTACTTTATTCATTTTCGTCGGCCTAAAAGACATTTTCTGACCCACCTTACCAACTGGTTAAATTTCTCATGGATTCAACGAGATTCTGGTTTAAAATGGAATAATTTGGATAGGAAGTCATTGCTTATTCCTAAATAAATATTTTAAATGGATATATTCAATTTTTCTTGAGAATGAATATTTCCAACCCTATTTTGTGTGTTAAAGACCAAAAACCTTATAAATATAAAAAAATTAAATGTTGACGTGTCAGCCTTTTATTTTGTTCTTAAGTTCAATGATTGTTATATATCTACTTTCTAAAAAAATACTTATGAATACAGTTGATTTAAAGGGTTAATAAACTAGTGTGATTTTTCCTTCAAATTTTATAAAAATCCCTGATTTTAGTCAAAATGCTGACGTCAGCAAAAATCTTGTGTAAAGAGCAGTATATGTACCTCATTACAAAATATCTAACTGAGTAGGTAAGTATTTATTCTGCCACAAACAAATATACATACCCTGTGAAAATTACAAGATAAAAACAAGGATAAAATTTAAGATAAAAAACAAATGGTTGCAAGGATAGGCACATAAATTGTCTGTCACGGCAATAGTTCCATTGTGGTCTCATTATACATCACTCACAAAAGCATAGAGAAATTGATTCAGTCGAAGCATAAAAAACAAAGGTAAAAAAAAGAAAGAAAAAACAAATGTTTTTTATAAAATTATAGTCTATATTTATTAGGTGTGCGAACAATACCAATGGGTTCCTTTATCCCATGCTTAAAAAACATTATAGTTTGTGATTGATTTTATTTCATTGGAAAGCCTGTTCTATATAAAGGGACATTTTGATAACAGACAATTTTTTCCAATGGTAGATTTTCTCAAGGGTGTATCGAGCCTTATATGGCTGTTGCGTAGAGGGATTCTTCTATTTTCAGAAATTTTAAAGATTTTGGACATGTAATTTAGGTTCGGTCTACTGCATATTTTAAATGCATGTGCAGCAATACAATAATTAACCCTCATATCAACAGGCAGTCAATTTATGGCTCTATACTGCTGTGCCAATATGGGCACGACTATTCATATTTAAGCAAAATCTTATAAATTTATTTTCTGCACTTTTGAAACGGATTATAAGTAATTCGTTGATGCCTATATACCAGGCAGAACATGCAGAATCAAAGTGAGGTCGAAACTTTGCATCAGAGCACGCTTCAAGACCGGTGTTAAGAAAGATGTTTTCTATACAGAAATCATTTGTTTGGAATTAATTTTCTTTAAAACATAGCGACCCATTGTCTCTCCACTCAGGGTTTGATCTGATAAGCATCTTAGGTATTTTACTGAGGTAGATGTGCCTCTATAAGTTATATTCAAAGGATTCATTTTAGATGAAAAGAGGTTACACTTGGTTTTTTCTTCTCCAAAGTGCACACTTAGTTTGTTATCGACAAACCACCCACAAAGGTTGGATAAATTTCTGTGAATATTTTCTATTTATTTTACATCCTTTTGTTGGAAAATCAAGCAAGAGACTTCTGCGTAAAGGAGTAATCCACAGTCTAGTGCTTGTGTCACGTTGTTCACATACAGCAAAAACAAAAGAGACCCATGAGGGACCCCACATCTCACTAGTACATCATCAGAAAGTTCTTTATCAACTTTCACCCGAAATTTTCTATTTGAGAAATAAGACTTGAACCAGAAAACTACATTCTGAAAAAATGCATGGATTTATTGTATCAAAGGCCTTTTGGAGATCTATAGGGATCATTTCAGTGCGATATCCCTTTTCAAAGCCTATTTTAATTCTGTCATGAAGATATGACAAACATGTCTGTCGAAAAACTCTTTCGGAATCAAGATTGAAATTTTATATAATGTTCTCTTTTTCAACAAATTCTCTATTTTGACGTTCAATAACTTTTTCAAAAATCTTGGATGCAATTAACAATAACGATATGGTCCTGTAGTTTGTTGGTTCTGTCTTGCTGCCATTTTAAATAACGGAGCAATTTTTGCTAGTTTGTTATCATCTGGAAATGTGATAGTCCTGATAGAAAGATTTGTGTGAGTGCTATCAAAATAGAAGCACATCCGTCCTTAAAGAACATATATGATATTTCATCAAATTTGGTGACTTATTTAATTCCAAATCATTATTTATGTTTTTAACTACATCCTCAGCTACTCTGGAGAATTCAAATTCCTTAGAAATGTTCATTTAATCTTAAAAATTTAAAGTTTTTTTTGGCTATTATAAACATTTGATGCTATTGGAAGGAGATTTAAAAGATTGGTTGAAGATTTCCAAAAAAAATTCTTAAAAGCATTTATAATTTGAAGATCATTAATAACCAACTTATTACCTTACTTTAAACAAAAACTTGATTGTGAAGATGGGTTTTTTGATTTTGTAACTCCTATATCTTTCAAAGTTTCCCAAAGATTTTTAGGTCTGCCTATAATCTTGTTAAGTTTATTTGTAAAAACATCTTTTTTTTTAACCAAGAGCATCATTTTTAGCTCTACTAAATAGCTCTTTCTCTGAATCTGTTTTTGTCTTTTTATATTGTTTGTACACTATATGGTTTATAGCTATCTGAATGGTTTGGTTCAAATGTCAACTTCTTGAAAATAAAATCATCTTAAATTTGGCCACTTATACTTTGGGATTCAATTTTATATGAATAAAAAATTTTATATTTAAGGTGACGGCAATGTCAATATAACAGATGTATTCACTCAGAAAGTTACTGGTATATTAAGTGGACACTCAGGTAATGTCATGACAGTTTACGCAGGTGATGGAGATGTTGTTGCAACTGGAGGTTCTGATAATACATTAAGGCTCTGGGATTTACGCTCGCAGAGGTGTATAGATGTTGTCATGGTTGGTGACAGCGTACCCGCTTCAATAGCTCTCAGTGGTGGTGATAAATACATGGCTTCAGGTAATGTTAAAATTCTCCATTAAGTACTGAAACATTCACCTTAGGCAGTAAATCCACGAATGTTGCTATTTTATTTCTGTAATTTTCTGTTTTTGAAAAGAAACATTTATACAAGTTTTATTTCCACTATGGGACCATGCATTTTAGACGTCCATTGTAAGAGAAATGGGGGGAGGGGTCAATTGATAATAAGATTTTTTGGGATGGGGGTCGGGGTTGTCATTAAAGTTAAGACGTCTTAAACAAAAAAAAAAAATGGAATGGTTACAATAGCAAACAACAGCAGAAAGGAACAGAGTAAATTGATAACAACAAGTATTAGGGTGTTCAAACTGCTGCTTTAGTTTTTATTGCTTCGAATAATATTCACTTTCGGACTTTACTATGGAAATTTGCTGGTAAGATGAAGAGAAATATTTTCCAAAGATGTAGAAAACCCTTTTAAACACCTGAAAATAAATTCAATACAGCCATAGAAAAATAAATTTAATAAAAAATCTTTATATTATGATATTTGCCTATTACGATATTTTAAAAGGCGCTCTTTAATTTGTGAATAATAAAGAAAGTGTGTGGACACTTTATATATGTCAACACCCTAATATATCAGTTTGAAAAAAGAATGTAACATTACATTCGAATATAATATGTTTTATGAACAGGACAATAAAAGTTTAATTAAATTAAAGCATCTACCTATGCATTAAACTCTTGAAACGTTGTTGTTTTCTTTCCTCCCTTCTCGTGTAAAGTAAAATTCCTGTGTGTATCTAAGTGTTAGGGGAGTTTGTTGGAGTTGAAATGTAAGTGCCTATGGGAGGGGGTGGGGGTGCAAGGATTTTAAATGAAATCCGACAGAGGGTGAGGGAGGGTAAAAAAAACTGTTTTCAAGGGGTCGTCTAAAATCTATGGTCCTTATTTTTAAATTTTGTAGTAAATTGCAGATAGCATTTGCGAAATTTTATTGCAAGTTTAATGCCATGAAGTAAATTTAAATAATAAATTCTTGTAGGTTATTTAGAGGTTTCAAACTATTCTATGGTTTGTGAATATATCGTGCTTTTGCAGATCTTATGCATTTAAAAGTTTACTTAGGATAGGCGTTGGTGCTTTATTCACTGCTATTAGGAGTTTCTGAGATAATTTTGGAATTTTTTTTGAAATGTATTGATATGGATGTAAATTCGAAAAAAGTAAGCACATCTAGTTCAACAGAAATGCAGACGTTTTTGCAAATAAACATGCGTTTCTTTTGTCTAATTAACAAATTTTGGCGGTTATTTCCTTTAATAGGTCATGAAGATGGAAGTATTCTTTTATACGATCTCAATGCTGGAAGGACTCTTCAAAATTTTCGCCTACATCAAACTGACTGCCGAAGTGTGCGTTTCTCGAATGATAGTCTTCATCTCTTAACATCTTCTTACGACTCTACCATATCTCTTATGAACCTTTCTTTTTCGAAAAGAGAAAATACTGTTCCGCAACATTATATTGTCGGTAAACATTCCGACAAAGTTATACAATGTCGTTGGCATCCCTTGGATGACATATTTATATCGTCGTCAGCTGATCGAACGGCCATTGTGTGGAAATCTGTGTAAGGGATGTTTTTACTTTCTCGGATTTTTTTATTTCTACAAAAAAGAAAATAATTGCCTTCAATTTTAAAACGGGAAACTGATGCACGTGTTTTACGTACAATGATTGTTTGAAATATTTTGGTGGCCAATCAGTGTTCAACATAACTCAAAAGATCAGTTAGAGTAGAATGACTGTTCATTATAGAACATAAAATAAGGTTACCAGAATTGCAATGTGACTAGATTATATACAGGATGGCCAGCTGTCTTGGAAGTCCCTATTTTTGTGGAAATATCCTGGAAATCCTCTGAAACGTTTTCAAGTATTATTGTCTACTTCATTTGTTTTATTGATTACTAGACTCATTGAGGCATAAATTATATATATTTTAATTACTGAAATGCATGTTAAATTTCTAAGGAAAAATACACGTATCAAGAGACGACATAATTGACAATCAAGAAAAAATGTACTGGAAGTTTTTTAAAATATTCTAGTGTCCTGGAAATCTCCTGGCATTTTTTCTCTTCATATTTGGCTGGCCACTCTGTATCATTCGTTAAATTATGTTTAGTTTTTTATGGTGTTTAAGTTTGGATACACAAACATTGTGTGCAAAGTTTTATTTAATTACTAGGTTTCTTATACATTGTGAATACGAGCACGTAGTTAAATTTTTTCACTCAATTAAATGGCTTTTAAAATACAAAATTTTTTGAAATACAGCATGATTTTTATTTTTAGCTGAAAAAAATAATCGATTGCTAAAAATTTGATACTTGAAGGCAAATAAAATGCTAACTAAAATATAACAAACATCTTAATATGATATTTAAATCTGATTTAGCCTAACAAACACTTTGACAATAACAGACATACAAACGGTACACTTGGAGCGTCTGCTAAAAGTTTCTTTTTGTATACCTCATTAGAGAAGCCTCAAATAAGATCATACCCATTTACAGATGTCCTTTTACAATATTTTACTTTGCAAAATATTGCTCTTATGAGCATCAAAGCCGAACTTGCTCTTTGGTTCAAGTCCCTTGCAAAATTAACTATAATTTTGTGTTCCTTGAGAAGTCTGGGGCTAAGCTCAAAATTTCATTAAATTTATAAGGTAAAAATTTTGATCATGCGCTGTAGTGGAATAAGAAACTCGTTTTTAATATTAGCAATTATGGTGATTACTGAAGGGTTTTAAATATATTTTTAGTGAATAAAAAATGTAGGAATGAATGTCCTATGGTAGTTAATTTTTTTGGTGGATGCTCGTTGTTGGGAAAAAATCGTTGGTGAATTCCCAGGGGTGGGGATTTGGTGACAGATCAAATTTTATTTGACTTTGTGCCACGTCTTATTTATAAAGATTTTCCCAAGAATCTATGGTTTTAAGAAATACTCGTTATTTTACGGCGAGAAGGCTTTATACTTAGAGGAAAAGAAAAAGTGTAATGGTTGGGTTACACACCGTAAATATAATCTCATGGAGTGCAATTGGTTTATACTCGGATCACTTTTATGCAAACAATATTGACAATGGAGTTATAGAAGAGCTGCTTATACACAAGTGCAAAATATTGTCAAGGAACGCAGTATTGTTTTCTCTACATTTATTAAGAATATCAAACAATATTAGGCTACGAGTTCTTTACTTCGCAATATCAATTTGGAATCTGTCTGACTTTCATAACTGGCTTGTTCAATACCAGTTCAAATCCTCTTCGTTGCTTGCCAAAAATTGGCGACTACAGGTGATTTTTTTTTTTTGATTACTATTCACTGTCAAAGTTACAAAACTAGAGACTGAATACTATTTCCAATTAAAAATAGAGTTTTTTATGCTGTAAATCGAAATTTAAACTTTTTGATTGGTTAGATTTAGGCCTACTAATTTGGAGTTGCTCGACTTGAAAATCGAAAATTAGTATTTTGGAAAACTTTTACTTGACAGACGAAAACGCTTGACTTTACAAGTTACACATAAACGTTTGACTTGCATAAAATTTGTATGGAAATATACATACAGCGAATTTGTTAACTTGAAAATCGGAATTTATACAAGACTTTTTGATTTTACAAACAAAATTTATAGAAAATTTACTGGACAAATAAAGTTTACACAAAACCACTTTACTTGAATATTGAAATTAATACTCAGCCGTTCTACTGAACAAACCATATTTAAATTAAAAAGGTATAACGATTTTATTTGACAACTGAAGTAACAAACAAATGAAATCAATTACGATATTTTTTCTTACAAATGAGATTCCTACAAATCTGTCTTCCTTGAAGGGAAAAATTTCAAATGAAAGTTCTAGCTTGATGTATTGCTTTCATTTTACAATACGGTACTGATTGGCTAGGGCCCAGGAATATTGGTGGCGGTGCCTGGGGATGACGTACTAATACTAACATTTATCCCAGGACTTGTTGACATGGCCATTTTCAACATTTTTCTGAAGAAACCAAAACATCTTCATTTGCAGTGGGTAATTTATTTTTAGAGAATCTATTTCTTCTGAAGGTTCGCTTTTTAGAAAACTTCGTAAGGCCAGATTTTTCCATAATTATATTTATTTATACCATTGTAATCTAGAAAAGAGCAAATAATGTCAATTAGTTTAAAAATCCGCAACATAAAAAATAATTTAGAGAAAATTACATTTTTCAAATTTATACACTTTTAAAAAGCCAGCAAAATACGAAAGCAAACTTTTGGCTATATGTGGAAACCACAATAGGCTTTTCCCAGGGGTCAATAAAAATTTACATGCCCTGGGTAACTTTCTGATAGAAGGCTGTTAGAGAGGGGAAAAGTGTAAGAATGTGGAAAAATTTAGTCATTTTACCGAAAAAAAAAATAAACCCACCTACTGTGTTTTAAAATCGAAATAATTATTATTTTTCGATTATGTAAATGAAAAATAAATAATACAGTCATGTTCTACATATTTGAAAGTACCTAACCCAGTTTTTTTTTTTTTTTTAATATTCACTGGTCTACCACCTTAATTTTAGTTGGATTTCGTCGAATTCGGTTGAAATCTCTGTAATTTCACTGCCTGTAAAATTAAATTTACACAGAATATCAAAAATTTTAACAACTTTAAATTTACTGCAAAATACTAGGAAATTCATGAGGCACAAAAATCAGTTTACAAACCCTTGATTTAATACTGTAAATACAATCTGAGAAATTATCTAAAATTTTCAAGATCTCAAATTATTTCCACAAAATTTTTTTGCTGCTCATCAAATTAAGTTTAAGGAGGAAATTATTTGCAGTAAGTAAATAGACAATCTTTAACTTAATTCTTCATGAAAATTGAGTTTAGAGTTAACCTAAATAATTATGTTACTTTTGTGATTTTAAAATTGACTTTATATGCCAAAATGCGCGAAACTTAATTTCACTTAAGTAGTTTGAGTTAAACATCAAAATTGCCTGAATTAAAAGTCGAAATTATTTAGTTGACAAATGAAATATAAAGAAAGTGGACTTGTTTTACTTGACAAGCAAAATTCATATTGAGTGCAATTTTATTTCATAAACAAAATGTGTTTGAAGTGCCGAAATTTTTACTTGATAAAACATGTAGAGATCAATACCTGTTTTACTTGACAAACGAAATGTACAGCGAACAGAAGTTTTGCTTGACAAGAGAAATCTACAGGAAACGAAACTTTTACTTAACAAACGAAATGTACAAGGAACAGAACTGGTTTTACTTGACAAAGAAATTTTCAGGGAAAAGAAGGATTTACTTGACAAACGAAATCGACAGTAAAAAGTGCTGAACAAAATGCGGACGCAACGGAACTGTTCGACATTAAAAGCAAATGGCTTAAATTCACAATTTTACTAAAATTATCTGCGAAATACACTTTGTTCGTATAATATTTTACAAGTAGAAATTTCCACAATTTGCGAAAACTTTGCTCTCTTAAAGGCTTAATTTGATCAATTCGCCAAAGTTTACCTCGGCAAAAAGTCTTCAAAAAAAAATAAAAATTTTCTTTTATAAAAAGATTTTTGATTACCTTATTTAATAAACGAATAAATTGTTGGGACGTTGTTATAATGTGACCCATTTTTTTTACGTAAAATAAATAATTTGTGAAAAATTCTAAAATTTTCAAATTTATTTCCAAAAATTTCAAACGTTTGAACTCATGAAGACTTTTTGCTCAAAAAAGTTAGTTTAGCTTGACAAACAATTTTTTAAAAGAAAAGTTTTACTTGGTTCACGAAACAGTTTAAAAAATCTAAAAAGCTCTTGATGAATGCCACTGTTTTATTTTGTGAAACAAAAATTCTCTTAATTTGACAAGATATAAGAAAGGGATAAAAATTTTTTGAGTTAAATTTCAAAATTTATAACAGGCAAAAGAAATTTAAACAAAACTGTAGAATTTATAAATCAAATTGGATGACATCTCTACCAAAATATTGCTTCTTTCAGCAGTATTAATCTGAACGTAATAAACTGTGTTCTATGGTAAAAGAAATCCAAACGAAAACTTAATTTGACAATCGAACTGTTGACAATTTTTACTTGACGAAACAAATGTATAAGGAATTTTTTTTTTTACTTGACTAACGAAATTTGTACCATTTGAAAATTTTTCGATTTGCGAAAAGTAAAATTTATCTCAAATTATTTATTTTAGTATATAAACTAACGAAATCGTTTAACTTAACAACCAAAATATAAATGGAACAATTTTATTTGATTTTAGTAATTTAAACAAATATATTTTACTTGACAAACAAAATTGCAAAAGAACTGATTCATTTTACCATAGAAATTTAAACAAAGCTTTTTTACTAAATCAAATAACTTGTTTGAATTGGTCATCAAAATTTATAAGAGAACTAATAAATTTTAAAATTGAAAATTATGGAAAAATTTTTATACAAAACTTACCAAAGAAATTAATACAAAAGATCGCAAACGTCATTGGTCAATCGCTAGAGCAGACAAAAACAAAACAATAACAAGTAAAACTGTTTTAACTGACAAATAAAGTATAAAGTACTCCCCTGACTTAAAATTAAACAAAACTATTTAACTGGATTTAATAACATTTATATAAAATTTAACAGGACAAACAAAATTTAATAAAACTGATTTATTTGATACATCAAAGCTGTATTACTTGAAACACATAATTCAACGAAATTGTTTGACTGGACAGACAAATTATACAAAAAAGTTATTTACTTGACAAAATAAACTGTTTTACAAAATTAATACAAAACTCTGTTTTACCTGACAAAAGAAATTTTATAACTCACAAACAAAACTTTTGAAAAACTACTTTACTTGACATACAAAGCTGTTTCTCTTCACAAAAGAAACAATTTTACCTTACAAAAAAAATTGTTTAACTTGACAAATAGAATTTATACAACATTGTTTTAATTGACAAAAAAATGAGTTTACTTAAGAAACAAAATTCAAACAAAACTCTTTTATTGGATAAACAACACTGCTTTAACAAAATATAGACACAATCGTATTACCAGACAAAATAAAAATAAATAAAACTGTGTTAACAGACAAATAAAGTATAAAAAAACTCTTCTGACATTAAATTTATACAAAACTGTTTAAATGGACAAACAAAATTTAAAAAACCTGAGAAAAAAAAATTTTTTTAATAACTCAAAAACAAAACTTTAGATAAACTACTTTACTTGGCATACATAGCTGTTGCGCTTGGCAACAGTAGCTAATTTAACTGACCAAGAAAACTGTTTTAACTTGACAAACGAAATTGATACAAAACTGTTTTACCTTACAAAAAAATGACTTTACTTAAGAAAAAAAATTCAAACAAAACTCATTTACTTGATAAACATAAATGCTTTACTTAACAAAATTATAAACACAACCGTATTACCAGAAAAAAACAAAACAAAACCAAACAAAACTGTTTTAACAGACAAATAAAGTGTAAAAAACTCTTCTGACATAAAATTTAAACAAAACTGTTTAAATGGACAAACAAAATTTAAAAAACTGCTTTACTTATTAAGCTGAGATATTTTATTTGAAAAACATAATTCAAATGAAACTATTTAACTAGACAGACAAAAAATACAAAAAACTGATTTACTTGACCAATGAAACTGTTTTACTTGACAAACAAACTTATACAAAACTGTTATATTTGACAAAATTTTTTTTTACAATAAACAAAGAAAATTAAAGAAAAACTAATTTACTTGACATACAAAGTTGTTGCTCTTGACAAGAGTAACGATTTTAATTGACCAAAAAAAGTGTTTAACTTGACATACTAAATTAATACAAAACTGTTTTACCTGACAATAAAGTTTTATAACTCAAAAACAAAAGTTCAGAAAAACTACTTTACTTGACATACAAAGCGGTTTCTTTTCACGACAGAAATTATTTTATCTGACAAAAAAATTTGTTTAACTTGATAAACATAATTTATGCAAAACTGTTTTACCTCACAAAAATAAAACGATTTTACTTAAGAAACAAAGTTCAAACGAAACTCTTTTACTTGATAAAATCAAATAAAAACAAATATGCTTTACTTAACAAAATATAAACACGACCGTATTACCAGACAAAAACAAAACAAAAACAAATAAAACTATTTTAACAGACAAATAAGGTGTAAAAAACTCTTCTGACATGAAATGTAAATAAATTTGTTTAAATGGACAAACAAAATTTAAAAAACTACTTTACTTAATAAGCTAACATATTTTATTTGATAAACATAATTCAAACGAAACTGTTTAATTAGACAAACAAAATATACAAAAAACTGATGTACTTGACCAATGAAACTGTTTTACTTGACAAACAAATTGATACAAAACTGTTATATTTGACAAAAATTTTTTTTTACAATTCACAAAGAAAATTAAAGAAAAAGTACTTTACTTGACATACAAAGTTGTTGCTCTTGACAAAAGTAACAATTTTAACTGACCAAAAAAAGTGTTTAGCTTGACATACTAAGTTAATACAAAACTGTTTTACCTCACAAAATAAAAAGATTTTACTTGGGAAACGAAGTTCAAACGAAACTCTTTTACTTGATAAAATGAAATAAAAACAAAAATGCTTTACTTAACAAAATATAAACACAACCGTGTTACCAGACAAAAACAACAGAAACAAAAAAAAATATTTTAACAGACAAATAAAGTGTAAAAAACTCTTCTGACATAAAATTTAAACAAAACTGTTTAAATTGACAAACCAAAATTTAGAAAACTGCTTTACTTAAAAAGCTAAGATATTTTATTTGAAAAACATAATTTAAATAAAACTGTTTAACTAGGCATACAAAATATATAAAAAACTGATTTACTTGACCAATGAAACTGTTTTACTTCACAAACGAATTTATACAAAACTGTTATATTTGACATAAATTTTTTTTACAATTCACAAAGAAAATTAAAGAAAAAGTACTTTATTTGACATAAAAAGTTGTTGCTTTTGACAAAATTAAAAATTTTAACTGACCAAAAAAAGTGTTTAACTTGACATACTAAATTAATACAAAACTGTTTTACCTTACAAAAAAATTTTATAACTCAAAAACAAAACTTTAGAAAATATACTTTACTTGACATACAAAGCGGTTTCTTTTGACGACAGAAACTATTTTACCTGACAAAAAAAAATTGTTTAACTTGACAAACAAAATTTATGCAAAACTGTTTTACCTTACAAAAATAAAACGATTTTACTTAGGAAACAAAATTCAAACAAAACTCTTTTACTTGATATAACCAAATAAAAACAAAACTGCTTAACTTAATAAGCTAAGATTTTTTATTTGAAAAACATAATTCCAACGAAACTGTTTAACTAGACAGACAAAATATACAAAAAACTGGTATACTTCACCAATGAAACTGTTTTACTTGACAAACAAAATATATAAAAAAACTGATTTACTTGACCAATGAAACTGTTTTACTTGACAAACAAATTTATACAAAACTGTTATATTTGACAAAAATTTTTTTTACAAATCACAAAGAAAATTAAAGAAAAAGTACTTTACTTGACATACAAAGTTGTTGCTCTTGACTAAAGTAACGATTTTAACTGACCAAAAAAAGTGATTAACTTGACATACTAAATTAATACAAAATTGTTTTACCTTACCAAAAAAATTTATAATTCAAAAACAAAACTTTAAAATAACTACTTTACTTGACATACAAAGTGGTTTCTTTTGACAACAGTAACAATTTCAATTGAGCAAAAAAATTGTTTAACTTGACAAACAAAATTTATGCAAAAGTGTTTCACCTCACAAAATAAAACAATTTTACTTATGAAACAAAGTTCAAACAAAACCCTTTTACTTGATAAAAGCTAATAATA
>JAUZNK010055295.1:0-15477 GCA_035046665.1 Euphysa ruthae
TATATATTTATGCTTATATTATTTCTAGTAATATATTTTTAAAGCCACTATTCGTTACTTGTATCATAAGACTGTTTTTATAAATAGAAATAAAATCCCGCGGGTAATTTAGCAAAAGGTATTAAAAACACAATTTTTTTATTGTTGCAAATATTCGATACATATTCTTCAGGCATATTGTACAGGTTTGGCCAAAATTCTGGCATATATCATATAATAAATAAAATCCCTAGAGAAAAATAAAATTCTATTGGTTAAAAATTCCTTTGGGAAAAATAAAAATTTATTTGGTGAAAAAAACTGACTATGTATAAAGTTTTAAAATGATTGGCTACTAAAATCAGTTGCAATTATTAAAATGTCAGTTCAAAATTACATAGTAATATTATGTTGTTGCTAAGCAACATAGTAATAGAAACAAGCTTAAATTAAAAAAAATTTTCCCCATAAAACAAAACTGAGGGCGATTATCATAACCAATCCTCGTACAAAAAAAAGAGTAAAAACCTTACCAGGAAAGATCTATACAAGTACAAACAACATATACAATGCAGCATGGTGTAACCGCTTGGAAGAGGAACTGTTGTGACGGCTGCCCCCAGTGGGAAATAGTGATATAAATGTACTCTCATAGCCGAAAGATATTTGTGTTGTTTTATGGTATATATATTTTTTTTAAATTTAAGTTTGTTGTTGTTACTATGTTGCTTAGCAACAACGTTATATTACTATGTAATTTTTAACTGATGTTATATTCACTGTTTAAATTTCCCCAGAGATAAAGAATTTATTGAGAAAATTTGCCAAGTAGTGGGGGGATGCATCGTAACAATTGCTTCATGGTAAAGCATTTGATTAAAGATCTTTGTTAAAATTGGTATATGAAATCATGACAAATGTTATATATCTAATTTATAAATATATTTTGTTCTCTCCAGTCACCCCCTCCCCCTCTACCCATTTGTCCATCTGTATTACTTTTTGTTGGATTTTTACTTTTTTTTGGATCTTTGTTGGACTCCTTTCAGCATATTGCTATGCTTTAATGTGAAAAAATTTTTGTTTATATTAGTAATTTTAAAGCATTGATAAAGTGGTTTCCCTCTTACTTCCTAGACTCAAAATTTATATAAATTCTATTGATATTCTGTTATAGATTTTTCTATAACCATTCACAATATTGCCATTGTAAAGAATTTTTGATTATTGTAAGACTGGAGTTCACTCTTTGTTACCATTTCATAAATAAAAACCACTCTTTAAATAATTTAAAAATTTTAATGATGTCTTAGTGATTTCTAAGTGATTTTTTTTAATAATATGATTGCTAGAACAATCTTTATAAATTATTAATTTTAAACAAACTAGTTCTACATTCTCCTATTTCCTTTGAATTCCAGTTATATTTTCTTTTTTAATTAAAAAATTTTTGAGCTTTAATTAATAGATTAAAAAAACTGTAATTTCAAGGAACTGAGCAGCCTTTTTTTTTATTGCATTAGATTTTGGTTTGGTTATGCTACAATCAAAAATATAACAGAAGATAAAAATAATAAATTATAAAAGGTTTAATAGCATGTTATTTTGATTTTTCATTCTTCAACTTTTTATGATTTTTTTTATCAAATTATTCTTCCATTTATGATCCAATAGTGATTGGATTAGGGTTGGTTAGTAGTAGTCATAGCAATATATTTTGATTAGCAGTGGTCATAAGAGAATTTTTAAAAATATAGTCAATAATATCTTTTTATATTTTGCTATAATGTATTTCTATATGCATGCAAACATATGCTCTATGGCACTACTTCTGAGATTCTAATGCTCTTTTAGAATCCTTTTTTGGCTTTTTTTTTTTTTTTTTTTTTTACTATAAGTTTTAGGGGAGGATTTATTAGCACTTTGAATAAAAATATCAGAATTATTCTAAACTTGATTATGGCCCAGAATAAGGTTTTTAGAATTTATGTTTAGATGATGTTAGAAATATAATTTCTGCTAATGCTAATTTTAATTTTGGCATGTTGGTCATATTTAACTGCTAATTTGGTGGTGTAGGAATACTCAAGAGTACTCAAAAATCAAATATTTTTATTTTCTTAAAAAGTTACATTTTAACCATTTTAAAAATTGATCATATTTTGATCAAATTGACTGATTTCATATTTTTACAATTTTTGCCTTTGAATAATTTTTATGCAAAAATTAAAAATAAAATTTTTATATGCTTAAAGTATTTTTTTTTCTCTTTTGTTTGGTAAATTTTTTTTTCTTGCTAGGAAAAATAAACATTTTAAACCTTATTTTGAAGACCATACCTACTCTGAAGTTAAAGCTTTTGTAGAACAGGGTTTTATATATTAAGTTGTTAAACCATGTTAAGCATTATGTACTAAAAAGTTTTGCTATTTAGAATAGCTATAAATAGAAATTTTCATTTCAGAGTTAATATTAACAATTTCTGTGTAATTACCCATTGATAATACTGTGGCCTATTCATAAGCCATTTCTGGTAAACTGGCATGATTGTTTAATTATTTTATCACATAAGGAAGGATGGAGTTTTAATTTTATGGTAAGTTTGTATTGATAGTAAGTACATTGATGAACATTTTAATGTAGTTTAAAATCAAAAATCTAGGTTTAGATTTGCTTTATTTAGCTTGAGATATTTTAAACCCTGATAAAGGCTGTGAAATGCTTATTTTAGTTCATGAAATATTAGAAATTATAAATATATTAATCATAATAAATATTTAATATATTTAATTATTTGAGCACAAGCATGTTTTTTTATTCTGGCCTTATAGTAAATTTCTGAAAAGAGACTTCTAATGAACTTCTTTAAATAAATGCTTGTTTATTAGATATGTCAAGTTTGATTTAATTATCAGGCAATACAATTTATACAGACTAATACAAATTAGAAATTAGCTATTGATTCATATTAAGATGTATGGAATGGTAGTTTGAATAAAAGTTTGATAAGTAATAGAAATTAATTTGATAGTTCAAAACCAACTAAAGGCTACTCAAATCATTTGTTTGACAAACTATGTCTTTTAAATTGGGTAACTTAAATTTTATTTCACCTAATGTCAGTTGGCATGATACTTTTAGAATGGTATAGCCTTGCAGTTGTGCTTTGCAGTGAGATTTGTCCTGAATTCAATCTTTCAAAAATTTGAATTGGTAACCCTTTGCTTCTTTTCATCATAGTCAATTTTAGAACAGATGTGTTAAATCCATTTAATTTCTACAATATTAGAGTACAAGCAAATTATAAACTAATAGATCTAAGTATTAGTACAGCTTCAGGTTAAATTCTTGTAAAAGCTACTTGAATTTTTTAATGTATATATTTCTATCATAACTAAATATGAATATCTTGAAAGCTTAAGGGAATATGGCCTGACACCTTCAAATTGTTTTTAAGTAGTACCGTTACACTGATTTGATTTACAGATTTTCCATTTGGGGCAATTCATATCTTATTTTTTATTTCTCATATTGTGAAAGAAAGATTTTAATATTAGGTTTTTTTTTTTTAATTCCAGCGATGTGTGAAATCAAGATTTTAGAGATTGCCAGTATACTACAAAGCAAGCTTATATATTTATCAGGTACTTTTTATTTTATGTCTAAAAGCAGATATATTTCCAAAAAAGCTAATAGCTAGACCTTAGAACCAGGGTTATATGGTAGAATCATAATTTATTGTAAAAAAGAATGACAATTTCTGTCTCACGTCATGAAAAAAAAAAAAAAAAAAACAACTTCAGGTTAAGCAATTTTGCTTCAATCATGGGGATCTGCTCCCAGCAGCTCAAACAAAAAAATAAAATTCTCAGTGTATATTGGATTTTACACTTTAAGGTTATGTCACACACATACATAATATTTTTTTTTTTTCAAAAAAATGTTGTTTGGGCATGTCCGATCAATGATGTATGGTTTGTAAACAACCTTTTAAAAATGTCGGATGATATACCATGTTGCTCTGGAAATCTACCAAAGAGATACTCTAATCAACATTTATAAAACAATTTATGCTTGATGATTCTGGGGAAAATATTGAAACCCTAGATGATTCCCTCCCAGGAATACAGGTTCCTAGGCTAAAATGAGGTTGTCCTTCGATTGAGAAAAATAAAAGAGCAAGGCCTAGTGCTGATTCTGATTCAGACTTTTGGACTGAAATTGTTGGTGATGATGATGGAAGCATGAATTTTGTTTTCTGCAAGTTGAAACTCCAGGAGCTAGATGATTTAACAAATGAACTAGCTTGTTTCACTAAATTAATCGACATATATATATATATGCAGGAAATGATCAATAAATTTGCTGAACTAAAATTGCAATAGGATACATCATTAAGATTACGATCAAAATGTGCTTAATAGAAACCAGTCACTCAGTACAAACTTTAGAAAATGTTTGTCATTCTAAATCTTTATGACTATCGGTCATTAGAATCAGTTAAACTATGGTATCATGGCTCCATGAGATTTTTCCGCAAAATCTTTTCAAACCATTGTGTTCGACAATGTTGCATGTGAGTTCAATGAACAAGGAACGAGGAGGCAGACAAGAAAGAAAAAGTTGAACCGTTTTTAAACGCTTTATTAAAAAACTTTCAAAGCGCCTTTTCTCCAGAAAAAAATTTGTTGCTAAACGAAATAGTTGTGAAATAGAAAGGTTGATCTAAGTACAAAATGTAAAGCCCTTTCAATCTCGAAAAATATCACATCAAAACATTCGGGCTCTGTGATTCCATCATGGGTTATGCATATAATCTTCTTATATATTTTGTTGTTATTGATATTTCGTATGACCCGACTCTTGAAACTGGTCAATCAAAGGTTTTCGAGTATCTTCTTTGCTCTCTTAGTTCTGACCGTCATGTATTCGCAGATTGATATTACACAAAAAATGATTGGATCACATACCAAACAGGACATATTACACCAGTACATTGTTCACGGATTGTATGAAACTTTCCTATTGATATAAAAAACCCAAAGATAAAACACTTAGAGATTAAGTGTTATAGAAGTGAGTATTCAGGTATTCTCTAAAAATTTTCTGAAAGATAAGAAGGCAACAAAGCCAGTCGTAGCTTTGTCAGCAAATGTTATGAAAGGTGAATCCAAAAAACCAAGTAAATGCGGGGTGTTAGTCACCAAGCCAGACAATATATGCAAATATAACAATGCAATGAATGGGTGTGACCATATGGATCAAATTATATATGTTCAATAGAAAAACTTGGTGGAAGCTGATGTTTATGTGGTGTTTTGAGATAAGCCAAGCAAACGGATATTGTATTGTTTGACGCGCAGTGAAGAGACAAAACATCGTTTAAATCAACTTCTTGATGAAGCTTCACAAATTATTCCGGCTGAAGAAAAATGCATGCCATCAAAAAGCCAAACAATCTTTTCAGTGACGTTACACAGACCACACATCTCGTTACGTGGGACGAGCACGGCCGTAACTGTGTAATATGTAGCATACCATCTGACCAAAAGCATACAAAATATAATGTAAACCATGCAATGTGTATTTGCAACCAAAAGAATGCCTTTTAAAATTCCATACTTGAACTGAGTAGCAGAATTGGACATCATTTTTTTATTTTTATATTTTGTCATATTCTTATATTTTTGAACAATTTTTATGATTTTTTTTCTTTTTTATTATTTTACCTAACCATTTTCCTAAAAATAAATTACCGTTTTTGTTAGCTTTTATTCTGTATCGGTTTTATTTAATTATTTGAATTTAATTTTGCTGTTTTAGGTGGCAAAGATATAGATGGTCATCCACTATTATTTTGCAATTCATCTTCAGAGTTACAAAGCATTGACAATGAAGTCTTTGAGAAAGCTATTATTTATTTAAGAAAGATGGCAAGGTAATGCTACATTCTGCTAGTTTGGAATTATCAAATTATTTTTTGAACCTCTCTTGTTGTTAAGCAACAAGAATACACTAAAGAATTAGACTTTTTAGTTCGTAAGAATGTATTTTACTCATTGACATAATCAAATGTATCCATCAATAACAAAATTTCTAATTGTGCATCAGTGTTAATCAGGTTAGCTAAAAATCAATCAAGCTAATCATATAAAGACAAACTGCTATTATAAATGTATTTAATAGTTATACACATGGACTCCTGCATATAGGGTGGTCTATACCCTCATTTTGAAATATGGAATGGATTTATTACATTTCTTTGAATGAAGATTTTATTTTTCAAAAAAATAAGAAACATTTTGGATTTGTTAACATTTATTTCAGACATGATATTACCAGAAATTTTAACCAGAAGGTATTTATATTTCAGATATTGACCCTTTTTTTTCTTCGTCTAGTCATCTAGTTTTGTAATATATAAACCCTAGCATTTGTTTATAATAAATTAGTTATTAATTTCGTATGCTTAGCAAGATGGAAAAAGAAAATTGTTTTGAAATTGAACAAAGAGTTTCAAAGAAAAAATCCTTGGACAAAATTTCAAATTTTAGTAAAGTTAAAGAACTTATTATTTGGAGATCTGGTATTGAATTGGACAACAGTTTTACAATGAAATGAGTTTTTTTTTGTTGAAGAAATACTCCAGATTCCAAACAACATGATGTCACCCATTTAATTCAAACCAGGATAAGAGAAAAGTATTATTTAAAATAGTAAAGTAGTTAATATTTATAAATATGGTAGCTAAAAATAAATGTTTGCTATATACTTTTACTGAATATATGAAGTTAGTGAGTTACTAAGTAAGCCAGCAAGCAAGCAAGTAAGTTAGTTTATTAGCCTAAGAGCAGATCATATTCCAATAGATATTATAAAAGAACAAACTAACACTTGTCTACCACACTTGAATTGTAATCCTCTGAAAACACATGAAGTTGCATCACACTCAAGGGTTTGATATGGTAAAAAAAGTTTTTTTTACAAGCACAGCAATCACTGCAAACAACCATCCTTGAAGTAGATGTTGTGCTATTGAACACTAGTGCTGAATCTGAAACTCTAGAGGATGTTACCACCAAAGTTAGAGATATGGACATACTAAATGAAAAAATCAAAGAAAATATGACAACTTCTAACAGAAAGAAAAAAATTCTGCTGCTTATGCTTGTTCCAGTGTCATGAACTGCATTTAATGTTACAAGCTGTATGATAAGATCTTCAAGAAACTATCCCCTGTCCCAAGATACTGTAAACAAAATAATTCAATTTTATTGCTGCGATAATGATTAATGCCAAGGGAAAAAAAAGTATGTATATTTGTTAGCAAATCTTGAAAAACAAATGCAAAAGCAATTAATTTTGTCAAACTTAGAAGAACTGTATATCAAGTTTTAAAACAATAATCCTGATATAAAGATTGTCTTTTCAACCTTTTGTTTACATCGTCCAAAATGGTTCTTTACAGTAAGAGAATCAGGTACACATTCTGTATGTACTATCCACCAGGATATAAAGCTCATGATCAGTGCAGTTAAGGTAACAATGGATTACCACATAGTTATGTTAGTTTGTGATAGATCCAACAAAGAATATATGATTCATTGATTTTCTTTATGTCAAGACGATTCACAGTTATAAACATACCTTGAAAGTGAGTTATATTTACAGGATGACGTTGATGAAGAGAATTACGTTGATGAAGAGGACTCTTCTATTGATTATAAACAATGGAACACAACAGACAGAGTCGATTTAATACACATGACTGAAACTACCAAAGACTTTATTAATATAGTTATATTTATGAATGTATCGATTAAAAAACTACAGAAACTGACAAGGCGTTTTTATATTGCCAGGTGTCAAGTGACTTAGTGCATGATTTAGACATGGTTTGCAATATAATAAAAAAACAATTGATTACATTGAAAACAAAATTTCTCATAACTGTAAAAGTACGTTACTTTTCAGACGCAGTACAAAAAGTTTATAAAGATATGTCATCACAAACAGGATTTTGGAATTGTTTGTACATGGTCTTTCATTGTCACAAGTGATGAAAAATCACCTTGCAGTGGTATTAGGAAAAGTAAAGCGAAAAACTGCTAATGCAAGTCTTCACAGAACAACCGCAAACCAAATTCTCACAGCACAAGCAATGTTAGATTTCTGTGAAAAAGATTTTAAAGGTGTTCAGTTTACCACTTTAACCACTAAATAAAAAATTTTTAGAGCATTTTTACTTCATCATCCTGAGATATTAGCCGTAAAGTTGAAGTTAAGTAAAATGAGAAAAAACGATAAATTATTTTATATGCAAAAATTAACTATGAAGACTTGTTTTTAAGAGGTTTAAAGCATAATTTTATGATAATCCACCGAGTAGAGCCAAAATTTTACCTATTTACATGATAGAGGTATCACAGCCACATCTGAAACAGTGCTGAGAAAAATGGTCTAAAAAGGGCCTGGGACCAAGTATCTATAACTCTGGTTTTTATTTAAGCTTTACTCTAATTATTTTTTTAAACTTTTGTTTGAAGTTGTAAGAGTATATCTTTTTTGGCGCTCTGCGAGTAGTCTTAGAGAAAATCTGATTCTGATGGAACTTTAAAAAAAAGGGAGAGGCTGAGAAATTTGGTAATGTGATATAATCACTTTAATTTCCGGGACTCCTAAGTAACTTGCTTTTTTTTTTTTTCTTTTTTTTTTTAATATCAAGTACATTTAAGACTTTTAGATACACTTTATTTTTC
Organism: Euphysa ruthae; assembly: GCA_035046665.1. Classification (NCBI taxonomy): domain Eukaryota; kingdom Metazoa; phylum Cnidaria; class Hydrozoa; order Anthoathecata; family Corymorphidae; genus Euphysa; species Euphysa ruthae. The sequence goes on from JAUZNK010055295.1 coordinate 8,739, forward strand.
TGAGCAGGAGAAGTAATTTTATTAACAACCCCGATATTTAGATATTTATATATAGATATTTAAAAAGGATAAAAATTTTAATCTTTTATATTGATTTAGTGTTTTATGGGAAGGAGTAAAGTTTGTTGTGATCATCAATGGGATTAATGATAAATGGAATAATGTGAAATTGATACTTAAACTTCTGCAAGTGAGTATATTTTTGAATTTCTGGAATTTTACAAGGGGTAGAGTGATGCTATCCTTGTCCATAAGTCCATAGCTACTTTCATTATCTTATTCTTGAAGTATTTTCTGCTCCTCCTCCTCATCCCTTCCTTTATAAAAATGGAAAACAGATGCGTGTTTAACTAACTTAATTCAAAATTAGATTTTTTTTTCCATTTTTATAGAAAATGTCAAAGATTTTATAGTGCCAAATGCATGAATTACTGATAAAAAAGATTTAAAAAAGAAAATATCAAATTTACATGTTAAAGTGATTCCAAGGTGATGAATGATTTTTTTTTTTTTTACATGTAATAATTTAAAGCTGATAAGACAGAGATTTACAAATATAGAAAATCATATTTTATTTTCTCAAAAAAGCATCGTTCGTACAATTGTTCAATATTTTCACATATATACTGTGTTGCTTTTCTAAATACAACACTAACTTTTACAAGTTTTAGAAACAATAACGGTTGCCAGTGTCCGAATGTTCAAATATATTTAGGATATGTCCAAATGGAATTAATTTGAGTGAGACATTATGTCCGAACAGTTATTCAGTTATTAATAATTATTTGCAGTCCTGCGTCTATATATTATTTCATTAACAAAGTTCAGTTTTTGCTACTAACTCTACCCCTCCATTTCATGTAACTGTACTCCTCCATTTCATGTATTTGATATGCTCTAACAATGCATGACTTTACAGCTGCTTTTCTTAACTTTCACGAAGTAAAAATTTGTTATCCACTTTGGGTTATCTATTCTTTTGTCCAACCTTGTTACATTCAAAAATGTTAATAATAATGATGCTATGAATTCAATATTTATTTTACAGGTGTTTGAAGAAGTTGAAATTCATTATTTGTTGCTATTAAAACCACAAGGGTTTGTTCAACGCCATTTTAGCATAAACAAAGATGTGAGACAGCTGCAAAATATCTCTAAGCACCCAGTAAGTTTAATGAATCTGATTAGATTATATTTAATACATCATCAATTTTGATATGTATTTCAATCTATATCTTATTTCAATGAGGTAAGCGTCACTAAATCATTTACACACCTTGTGATGAGAACTCCTTTAAAGTGTGTCTGTACACTAAAGAAGTTCCTAGCTTGAATTTGAACTTGATCTTCAGCTCTGTTTCATGATAATGAAAAAATGATGTTAATGGGGATTATTTTTTATTATCCCATGTAAATTGCATGATGTTAATGGGGATGATCCTCTATCATCCCATGTAAATTGCATGATGTTAATGGGGATGATCCTCTATCATCCCATGTAAACTGCATAATGTTAAAGGGGATGATCCTCTATCATCCTATATAAATTGCAGGATGTTAATGGGGGATGATCCTTTATCATCCTATGTAAATTGCAGGATGTTAATGGGGATTATCATCTATCATCCAATGTAAATTGCACGATGTTAATGGGGGATGATCCTTTATCATCCTATGTAAATTGCAGGGTGTTAATGGGGATGATCCTTTATCATTCCATGTAAATTGCATGATGTTAATGGGATGATCATTTATCATCCCATGTAAATTGCATGATGTTAATGGGGATGATCCTTTATCAGCCTATTTAAATTGCATGGTGTTATTTGGGGTGATCCTCTATCCTATATAAATTGCATGTGTAAAAATTCTTGTTATCGAGTTTTCGTTCAAAATCTTAATCAATAAAAATTTGATTTTTCAAAATTATATATCTCCGGAATGGTTTAACTGTTTCTGGTAATTTTTTATGGTGATGTAATCCTAAAAAAAAATGTAGTGATTGTGTTACTAATGTCAAGTTTGCTCATGGAAATGCCCGAAAAGCCTAAAAATAGCAGAGAACAAGACTTTGAATATTAACAAAAAATTGGTTATAAAAATTCTTTGAATGGTATTAGTGAGGATGATTCTTTAACATCATTAATTTCATGTTTTGGGAAACTTTGGCTCTCAACATGCGGCCAAAAATGCACTCAACTAATCAGAACACTTGATTTTTCAAAATCTTGATAATTTTTGTGAGCTTTTTTTTATGACTTTATGTCACAAAAGACATGTAGTAATAAAGTACTGATGATTAGCTTGCGCATGGGTTTGTCCACATTTTTTATCCCAAAAACAACTTTTTGAAATTTCTATGGAAAGAAAGTATCTTTTGATCCATATAATCACTTGTTGAAAGATATTTCGGTACCAGAATTTCATCAACTTTCTGACGAAAAATTTTGCACCAGTATTTTTTTTTATTTTTGTACATAGATGGCTTACCAATTAAATGATCACCTAAAGATAACTGAGAGAAAAGAAAATTGTGATATCCTTAGTAGAATTCTAGAGTGTGCGTGGATTGAGATGTGTCCCTGAAAAAAGCAAAAGCCACAAATTATAAGGTTGTGAGAGTGCTACTGTGGGTGGTGATGTGTGTTGGTGTGCTGAATCAAATAATTACCTTAATATTTTCTATTAACAATCAACCGGATTATAATCAGGGGCTCTATTTGAGTGTTTACTAAACGTTGTTTGTTAAATGTTGCATTTTACAATATAGCGGCTTAGAACTTCAAATATCCTTTAAAAAAAGGGGGTGAGTGGGTGGGGTTTAATTAAGTGTTTGTTAAAATATTGCTAGGACAGTTAGAAGTATCGTGGGTTCTTAATCCGTTGGATTAGAATGACAGCAATTAAAATAAATTTTCATATATTGTTATCAAGTTCCTTATCTCCTAGGAGAAGTAGTCTAATCTATAACTAAGTCAAGTTTGAATGTGATTTTAATATCATTTTCCTGATTTGCTGGGAGAAATGGTCTGTTCTATAATGTGTTATCGCTCGGAAAAAAAATTGTTTTTCTCTTATTTCCAACCTTCTTTCCTTTTCCCTCTGGAGAATTAGTATATTCTATGTGATATCGCTCGAAAAAGATGAGAATCAGTCCATTGCAGTTGCTGTTAGTAGGATATAAACCTTCAGTAACAATTATCAGAATCAGCTACTTTGGTGCTCAGATAACATCAGTTAACATATAACATTGTATAGAGGGAATTGATCTAAATATTTATGTTGAGGGAATTTGACCTAAAGGCTAGAATGTGAGAAAAGCAAAATCTAAAATATTTTATGAATTCAATGCCCAAAAACAAAAATAATAGTTATAGCCAATTAACCTAAGGGCTCGAGAGATTCTCATCAGGAACATGTAATATCTCTAGGCGTTTCGATAGAGTATAGCGTTATACTCCAATTTGATAAAATTTTTGACCAAAAATAACGCATCAGTATTTTTTTCAAAAATCAATAGTTTGTTCTCAAATTGCATTTTTACAGTTGAATTATAGTTGAATCACCTGTTCAAATATTTTTTCCAGGGGCCTTATTTTGGCTAAATTCAGGTTCAAAAGTCATGTCTTTTTTTTTGGAGCAGATTAAAACAATTTCTTTTTGCAAATTTTACTTGGAAATATAGATACACTTAGTTCATTTTTGTTTGTATCACCTGTTAAAATGTTTGATTCATTGGCCCTAATCCAAAATAAGTCAAATTTGTAACTTCTGCAGTCAATATTAATTTCTTCAGCCATATCTTTTGAAAGCAGATTTGCTATGTGAAATTATAAACTAGTTTTTCTATTATAATCTTTATCGATTCTCAATACATAGACTCTAGAACCCATTAGGTTTAACAAAGCACAAACTGAAATTTTCTATTATACTCATCAGATTACTATATGCATGATTTTCTTGAGCATTCATAGGTTGACTAGTCAATTGTGATAGCCCCTAACACACTTGGTGATTTTTGTATTATTTTTGTTTTCACGGTTAAAACATTAGTTATATTTCTATCCCTTTTTCGCTATCTCTTAAAGGGTCAATATCACTGTTTGCATGTTTTATAGGATATTTTGTATAACCAAAAAATGCTTTGATCCTGATGGAGGAGACTGTTATCTGTTCTATATATTTCTATCTACTAGCTTAATTTTAGGGTCCAAGTTTAGCGACAAAAAAACGTGTGTTGCTACAGTTGGTCATAATTGTTTGGTTTTTGAGTCGATATCAATACTCAACAATTAGCGAGTCATTCGTATCATCGAGACGATATCGCATATTTATTTATCCTTAAAATATTTATTTTGCTACAAAATGTTTGATGAAAATGAAAGTGAAAGTAAAGAATTTAAATTTTTTGTCATCACAATATAACTTGAAAATTTTAAGTTGTAATTTCTGGTTATTTTCAAACTATGAAGATATAGTTTTACTCATTAACTTAAGTCATATATGTTTTCACATCTTTTGGAAATATAGAAGACATGTGCCACTTCAGTTTTTGATAGCACTAATGTGACTGAATTGAACATTATTCAATAATCACTTAATTCAGATTATTTGGGGAGGTTTTATAATAGTAGAGGTTTATAATTTTATAGTGGAATAATTGAGGCTTATTCCAGATTGAAGAAGAAAAAACTTCTTAACCCTGTTTAAAATTTGTTTTTTGTTGACATCAGCTCTTTTTGCAGTATGTGACACTTATTGGGAATTTTTGGAGAAAAATACTTCTTCGTCCGGGATAACGTTAAAGTCATATTTTTAATTTCACATAAGAATTTTTTTTTTTGTCTTAGATAGTTTTCTTAGAAGATGCTGAATCATTAAAAGAATATGTAGAATTATCACAGCTTCCTGAAGAATTAGGAGGCTTTCATAGCTTTTATATTCTCGAGTGGATTGAATATTCAACAGTAAGTACTGCAAGCTGATTATAATAATGTTTTATGCCAGATTTCTAATTAATAATTTTTCTTGCTTGTGCTCAGAACTCATATTTCTTGGTTGTTTTTTTTTTTTGTTTTTTTTTTCAGTTTATTTAAAAATATAAGAGTGCTGGATTTATCTAAACTTAATTTTATATTGACAAAGATGTTTGGCTGGTACCCTAAACCATTACAAATTATAAGCAAACTGATTAATATGAGCTTTAATTTTTTAAAAGATTTTTTAAGGCTGCTAGCTGCCATATTTTTTCTCCATGTTTAGGCTATTGAACGTTTTCAAAAAACTTGCATAAAGGTTATTAAAAGAGTAAAAGAAGCAGAGTCACTATTTGCTATTAAATCTCAACTTTCAAGTATTGAAGACATCGAAGTTCGATACAAGCAGCAGGAACAATTGATCGAAGACATTTCTGATGATATCCGATGTACGATTGAAATAAATGAGACTTTAGAGCCAATAGTTAACAAGCCGCTTAGTCATTCACGCCGTGAGCAAACCTTGCTTGAGAAGTTTAATTCTGCACAGTTGCTTGTCTGTTCTGAGCGCCTTACAAAGCTTAACGAATATATAAACACTCTATGGCATAAACAGAAGATATATTTACAGCAGTCTAAAGAAGTTTGCAACTTTGAAATCTCTTACGGGGATGTAAGATTAGCACTTAGAACCATAGGTTTTTCTCCTTTATTCAGTGTTTTCTAAAAGTAAAATTCCCTTTATTAAGTCGTAATTTTAGATCCTCAAGTCTGATAAGGATGTTTCTATGGGGTGCGCAATTACTTTCTTTTTTTTTTCATAGCAATGAAGCTTAGTTCCAGGATTGTCCCTAAATATCAACAGAAGTATTTTCCAAATGTTATAGACTTCAAATTACTAATAGTCTCAGGTGTTGGCTACCATTCTTTTATAATATTTAGTAAGAATTCACTGCTTTTGCTATAAATTTGGTAGTTCCATCAACATCATTGAAAAAAGATACAAAACTAAGTATTTAAATAAATACTAAAGGTGCTGAAATGAATAGCTAGCTTCTTCTTTTGTATTACTTTACTAATTTTTGTACTGATAATGATATAACTATTATATATGACTATATATATATGACTATTTTTAGAAAAAAAATTATAATTATAAATGAGAGGGTCAAAATTTGAGTGTAAGTTTGAATCAAAGAATGTTTTCTTTAATCACCAGGCAGGCTTGGCAATTGAATGATTTCTAAACGTGACAATCTGCAAAACAAAACAGAAAAAACAAATTGTATTTTGTTTTTTCAAATTTTTTAGGTTGCTGGAAAATTAATGCAGATAACAAGTATACTTGAATCTCGTACTGACATTGGTGATTCGTTAAGCAGTGCAAAGGATCTAATGGAAGAATTAGATGATTTTGAATTGAAAAGAAAGGTAATCTCAACTTTTTTATTTCCTTTGTTATTGGATTTTCGGACTCCAGGAAAAGTCACTAAAGTTATATAGTTCTATAAAGTTCACATGTCGTTCATATGCCATTTTTTCTGTTGATAACACTCTTAGTAACCTATATCATTTTTCTGGAAGTTTTTGTCAGGCCTTAGATATAAAAAAGTTAGGATTTTAGACTTTTGAATAATATTCTCATTTAAGCCTAAAATTTGCTTTTTAAAGTATGTCAAATTTGCTCGAAAAATTTTTTCTCAAGAAACTGGAAAACAAATTTATTATGTATAAATATTGGTAGTAGTTTATATCTATATATA
>JAUZNK010055306.1:0-15474 GCA_035046665.1 Euphysa ruthae
CCCATTGATTGCATTGTTACATTCGGATATAATGTCTGGCTTGGTGACTAACACCCCACGCTTATTTGGTTTTTTGGGTTCGCCTTTCATAACATTTGTCAACACAACAACGACTGGCTTTCTTGTTTTATCTTTCCACATACAAAAGGAGAATACCAGAATCACTTCTATAATACTTAGTCTCTAAGTGTTTTATCTTGAGGTTTTTTACATCATTAGGAAAGTTTTTACGGTTTGTTATCAATGTAACAGTGTATTATGTTCTGTTTGTAATCAAATCACGTGTTGTGTAATATCGATCTGCGAATACATGATGGCCGGAACCAAGAGGGCAAAGAAGATACTCGAAAACTTTTTCAGAACGTCCAGTTTCAAGAGTCAGGTCGTACGAAGTATCAGCACTAAAATATATTAGAAGATTATATGCATAACCGGCGATGGAATCACAAAGCCCAAACGTTTTGATGTGATATTTTTCGAGTTTGGAAGGGTTGTACACGTTGTAATTCAATCAACCTTTCCATTTCACAACCATTTCGTTGAGCGACAAATTTTTTTCTCGATAAAAGGCTCCTTGAAAGTTTTTTAATAAAGCGTTTAAAAAGGGTTCAATTTTGTCTTTCTTGGCTCCTTCCTCGTTCATTGAACTCACATGTAACATTGTTGAATACAATGATTCAAAACGGTTTCGCCAAAAAATCTCATGGTACCAAGGAGTGCAATTGATAGGCTTGATAGATTTGGTTTACGGTCTATACCAGTGGAGATTAGAACGGCAAACAATTTCAAAAGCTCGTATCGGGTGATTGGTTTCCATTCAGCATATTTTGATCGTGGTTTTAATGGAATATTCTGTTGTAATTTTACTTCAGCAAATTCATTTATCATTTGAACAACAGCTTCCTGCATATATATGTCAAATAGTTCAGTGAAAAAAGCTAGTTCATTACATAAATCATCTAACTTGGCATGTACGCCTTGAGTTTTAGCTGGCAGAAACTGAAACTCATGCTTCCGTACATCATCATCGCCAATAATTTCAACCCAAATGTCTCAATCAGAATCAACACTAGCCCTTGCTTTTTTTGCTTGCTCATTCGAAGGACAACCTCGTTTTGGCCTAGGCTCCTTTACTGAGAGGGAATCATCTAGGGTTTCAAAATTTCCCCGGAATTATCACCAGTTTATTGGTTTTTTTTTCAAGATTTATGTCGATGTAATCACCATCTGAGGAACTTTTACATTCTATAGAGGATTCTGATGTATCAGAATCTTCATAGTTATCATATTCCAACCAATTGAGAATGTTTTCAACAGCATCAATTGTTTTTATTCGAGTTCTACTAGGGTATCTATTTGGTGGATTTCCAGAGCAACATCCGACGTTTTTAAAAAGTTGTTTACAAACCGCCTGTTGATCTGACATTCCCAGAAACGATTTTATCTTGAAAACAAAATATTAGGTAAGTGACGTAACCTTAGAGTATTCATTGAGAATTTCAATCTTTTGTGTGAGCCGCTGTGAGCGGCTCGCGGTGCTGAATGAGTTAGAACATTCGCTAATGCTATAATTACAGGATTGTCTTATCCATAGGTTAATTTGAAATTGTAAACATTGAGAAAAAATAACAAAAATAAATTTATTAAGTTAAGAAGAAATAATGTTTAGATTTGTTAAAAAACTGGTTGGCAAATACTTATTCTAAAACAATCAATTAAACAAACAATCAACTAAAAATATCGTTGATATCTGAAATTTGTTTTAGAATAAGTATTTGCCAACCAGTTTTTTAACAAATCTAAACACTATTTCTTCTGTTTAGCCACCTAAGTTTGATACCCTTGATAGTATGCATGTTTACAGGTCAGCAACCTACAACATTAATAGCACCTTAATAGCACCTTAACATTTTCCCACTTTTTGCGTAAATTGGTAGGGCACAGAAAGGTGGGATTTTTGCATTTGGTTTCCTACCAGCATTTAAAAATTTTTAATGACAATTTCATCATTACAAATTAATTTTTAATCAATCATTGCAGTCTTTTTTTAAGTGTAACTAATGGAATTTATTTTTATTCTTGTAATTTTACATACACAACCATGCACATACCAACACCAAAACACGATTTCTCTCAGTAAAGGATTTTATTAAAATTTATTATAAAAAAGTTGTTGGATTTTTGATAGCAACATTATGAGCTATTATGATTTAAATACAAAAGAAATTAAAAAAAATCGTGACATTTCTTAAATTATGCCACATTGTTTTCTTAGAACTGTTTCATAGAAATGTAAATTATAGCATGTAAAATTATGTTTTTAAATAGTAACCATTGTCTAAATCTTCTCATTTTGTTTCATATTGATTGTATTGAATTTTAACAATCTCTCTCACTTTTCTATCAAACTTGTTTTAATTTTTGCATTATATCCCATTTCATAGATAATTTGCATTCTTTCTTATGTAGGGAAATCGAGGATTGATTCTACTTATTCTTTATCACATTCACACTTAATTCACACTTAAATATTTTGGTACTTTTGATTTGTTTTTAGATGTCAATAAATTGTCGAGGTTAGGATTTGACTTAAGCATAGTTTTTAACCAACCTTTTTAAACCATTTTTAAAGTTTTGGTGACAGTTTTGGGATCTAAGGTAATGGTTTGATTTCTGCTATCATCGGAATCAGCTATTGGTGCTTCTTTGATGATATTTCTTGATATTTATTTATCTTGATATTTTTTGACATATCTTTTTTCTCTGAATACTTGACTTAATAGTGTTAATAATTCTTTCATGTATTTTTCTCTGCATGAGGCAAACATTCGATGGACAAAACTTTTAAATATTCCTTCAAGATCTAGGGGTCATGATTAGGTCTTGGATTTACTTGAATGTTCAATGCAGTTTTTCAGTGCATTTAAAATTCGAATTTTCCAGTTTTGTTATTTATATTAATGTCTAAAAAACTGAGTGCTTTCAGTTCATTCTTAAATTTGATTGTATATTTTTAGTACTTCTTATCTAATAACTTCTGGAAAACTTGAATGGCTGCTATCAATGCATCTGTAGAAATATTTCAGTTCATTTGGTGGATAATCGTGAAGCGCTTTGTTAATAGCTTTACTTTCATAATATTGTCAGAACACCTAATAGGTTCGGAATTTTCTCGATAAAGCATTTTGGGAAGACACAGTTCTATTAATGTTTTAATTTCTGAAATTGTTAACTTTGTGACTTATTTGTTTTTATCATTTTTTAGCATCTCTTGAATTCGATGAACATAAATTTAATATCGTTGGAGACTTTTACTTCTTCAAATGTTCCACGTTTTAGCTTTTAAAAGAGTTTTTAAAACGGTTTTTCGTTTAACATGGGTTATAATATCTTTATAAGGTGTTCCGATATGTTATATCATGGAATTTTTATTTTTGAGACTACCATATTTATTGGGGATAATTTATCTTGTTTGAGGGCTTTTATAGCTCCATCCATTCGTGGATGTTCTTTAGTAATCGTCCTTTTTTAAACAATTTAGAGAGGTTTGTTTATTTTGATTGTGAGTTTCTCGTTGGGATCTTTGCTTATTACAATTATTTGGCTAATTTTTTCATGGTTTTTCACAATCAATTTTTCATGGTAGATATTATATGCATTCATGTAATACAGTGCGCTGATCACCAGTTAGGTTATTGGATAATAACTGTTTGTTCCTTTTCAGTAATTATAAAATATATTTTTCAAGTCTTGTATAACTTCAAGTTTGTTACTATATTCTAATTCCAAGGCAGAAAACTCTGCTGTTAATACAATTTCAATTAAAGGGATTGTTTTTAAGGAAGGTACAAATTGTGGTCTAAAGTTTAGAAAGATTAATGTTTCTATTTTCTCTGCTGTCACATAAATTAAGGACAGTTTCTTTTTTATTTTCTCTTGCTTTTTCTGCTATGTTTTTATAGACACGTAGTGTTCTTTTTCAATTATGTCAATTACCTATGAAATGGGACAGTAAAAACAAACAAATTTGATAGAAAAATAGAAGGTTTCAAAATTCAATCAGTACTCTCCTCTAAAGGAGGTTTAGATCTTACAACAACAATTTGAAAGCTGAGGAGTGTCAAAAATGTCATTCCTTTCTTCTTCCTTAATTAATTCACCTTAAAAATCTGAACTATAATCGTCTAAAATAATTGATTCATCCATTTCTGAATCAATGACAAACTCTTCTTCATCACCAAAAGAGGAATCATTCAAAGATGAAATATCTGAATCATTATTTCAGCTCAAAATCTGTGACTTCCTGTGCAGTATAACACTGTTTTTTCATTGCCATTTTTTGGTTTTTTCTTAAAAATACAATAATTGCTGACATAATCGCTGTAAAGCAGCCATTTTGAGTTCCGCAGAACATTCTAGATATAATAAATCCAAGTTTGAATGGCGTTAGGCCAATATTAACTATACACAGAGGCTCTAACCAACACACACCCTTGATGCGTATTATTACGATGATACCGATATTGTGAAAAACAGGAACGCCATATTATTACGACAGTTATGCTTAAAAGGTTAAGGACTCAAAAAAATATTTTTGTTGCAGTACGTGGAAAAAAATAATGGTGTAAGAATTAAAAAAAACGCATATGATAGCATATTTCCACAATTTTTCAATTTTCTAAAGATTTATAGCCTTACTTGAAATTTAGGTTGGCTTGTGGCCTCAAATGCTATGTTTTTTGGCCAACGTAAACCATTTGAAGATTGTTTCATTTCCATTAAATTAGGAATGTCAACAGATCCTCAGGATATCCTTCAAGACTTAGTTTCTAAGGCATGTTGTGAGACTAGATTTTTTCTGGGTTAAACACAGAAAAACCCTAATAACTGCAGTGGACGCAGAAATGGTTTTCATAATTTCTACTATTATTAGTATATTTTTTAACTCAGAGTTTAGTTCTCTCATAAGTTTGTTCTAGAGATTGCCACTTGTTGGCATAAGAGTGACCAATCTTCAAAAGTATTTTTTTTGTAGCTTTATTTATCCATTTTATATCAATTTTCAATATAAAATTTTGACAATGTTTCAATTCGAGCAACCAAATACCACATCATCCTCAGTGAATGACTTTGGCTATGTTCTATAATCAAAATCAGCATATGATGATAATGACTCGTTGCCAAAATCGAAAAAACTTTCTGTTAGAAACTGCTTCGTTTTAACTTAAAAAAATTCCAAATTTAAGCAAAATTCTGAATCACTTCTTTAAAAACTAATTTTCTGTATCTGTTAATCAATTTATTGCTTCCCCAAAGTCCATACAAAAATATAAATACAACAAACTGTTATCACTTTAATTGTAAAACATGGCCTTTCGCAACTGCCACATTTCTACCACTTAAATGACTGATGATTACCTCTTGGTAAATAAACAAAGCTTTATAATTTTGGGATATTACTATGAGAGCACGAAAGCGTCAGGCTATCAAACGGACATGTCTAAGGCAAATAAATGTGGTTTCTAACTGTCTAATTGCTCCTTAATTTTAAGCTATAAAATATTTATTAACACAGTTTATACACCGATTTTACTACTGTTGCGCTTAACAATTAAAGTTTTATTTACATCATCTTGAATCCAAGTTAGCTTCAAAATTACGACTAGAATTTCGATCTGGAATATGTCAAAAAGCAAACCCATTTTTCCATTTATTAATTTTGGAAAGACTAAATGAATAATCAATCTTATTAGTTCTTGATTTCTTTTTATTTACATAAATAACACTACCATCATGATCACTTGCTTCCTTTATTTTTGGACAATATTAATTAAAAAAATATTTTTAAGCCGTAGTTTTAAAATTTTTCAAAACAAATAAAGTTTATCTGTTTCTTTTTTTTATGGTTATTTAACATTTGATTACTCTGTGAAAACAATCACAATCACCAAAAGAAAGCCAACCATAATTGAATTTACTTTTAAAAGAGCTTTTAACAGTGTCTGGCATGATGCCTTGTAACTTTAAAACAATATGAGAATTATGATAAACTTGGTGAGAAATCTGTATGAAAATTCCAAAACAACAGTCTTAGTTGAAAACACCTACAGTGAATGTGACAAGGTGTATTTTGTTACCAACACTTTTCAACTTTTTTTTGGAAAGAATAATGTAGCATGCACTTGTAAATTTTACCAATGGCATCAATCGTGTAGGCGTGCTAAATAATAATCTGAGGTTATTATTATAGATATTGACTTGACTGCCAATAATGCTGAAGAACTCAAAGACTTAACAACAAGACTAAATAACGGTATGAAATGGAAACAGATCTAATAGATCTAATAGTTACAACAAATTAACGACTGAAAAAAATCGTAAGATATAAATTAACAATAAAAGATAATGATACAAGCAAAGTAGAAGTAAATAGAAGAGCTGGAAGAAAATAACGATCCGGTTAAAAAAATCAAAATAATATTGATGGCAAAAAATATATATATTATATATATTATTATAAATATATATTCATGTATTGGTGTGAATGCTGGATTTTAGAGGTGAAAATTAGAAAAGAAAAAATTTTTTAAAATATCATTGCAAATTGTTAAGCATTAATTTAAAGGAAAGAAAAAAATCTGCTTCAGATGAATTTGAAAAACTGGACAAATTCATGTGACTATCATACAGTTTTGGTCACCAAATAAGAAGAAAAAAGATATCAAAAAGATGTATACACCGACAACTCACATGCTATGGTAAGAATAAGTAAGTACTTCTATATAAAATTTCATTTCATTATCTTTATAGAATCAAAACTTTCTATTTTAAAGTTTGTTGCAATGTCATAATGCAATGCGATGTCACTCAACACTGGTCTAGAATTTTAGGGAAAGATATTTGATTATAAAACAAATTTAAATTGTTTCCTATTGAAAATTGTTGCATTTTTAAAACCTTTGTACATTTTTTTCATGAAATAAAAAGCATATTTCTCAGAATTCCATACTCGAACTCAGCCCATAATGCAAGAAAACTTTATTTTGACATCAAAATGCCTTTTAAGTAGTTTCATTAGTACTTTATAAAGCATTTTTCAAAAGCAAAGTAGTCTCATCAACATAAAGCGCTTTCAAAGGTTATTATAATAGTTGACTGGTTCTATGACTAGAGATTTTTATAGAAAAAACATCTTGATTAAATGACCAAGAAAAACTGCTTGGATATTGTAATTCTTATCTGTTTCCTTTTTCATATAAATTAACAATATATTAATTTGTTTTTATGAGTACTTGTCAATACCATGTATGCAAAAATAATGCAACAATGTATAAATGAAAAATTAAGCTGTTTCAAGAGATTGTTTTGGAAAACAAATCACGATTTTTCAAGAACTATGCTTTTTGAGATCCAAATGTGGATTAGCCAAGAAAGATTTCTGTCAACTAATAACCCAATAAAATTTTGTAAGCGTTTTAGCTTAACTTTGATATTGTTAATAATAAGATCAAGTAATCATATGGTATTATATTTTACTTTTTCTTCGGATAAAAAAAAAAATATATTTAGTGTTTGATATATTAAGTTATAATTTATTAGATTTAAACCAATTTCTTTAAGAGAGGTGTTCATTAAAGTTAAGGAATCTTTTATTATTATTAGTTGTGAATAAGTTAGTATCATCTGCAAACATAATTGATACTGATAAATTAAATAAACAAAGGTGCACAGTTAAACAAAGAAATAAAAAATATACCATGCAGCATATAAAGATTGAAAGAAGCACCCCTGCCTAGCACATATTTTAGCGCTGATTGAGTCTCATTTTGTTTTACAACATGGTGCTTTTCACCCCAGTGATCAAACCATCCATCCCATAATTCTGTCACAAATACAGGTTTGTCAGGCTAAAAATCAAAATTTAATCACAGAACTCATTTTAAATAATGTAATTCATGTGAAATAGATACGATGAGATTTTGAGCATTTTATGTCAAGTTTTGAAAATTAAGAAAAATTTTCACTTGCATCAAGACTTTCCCGTACAGGCCCATGTGGCCTAACTGATTTCAATAGATTTGAATATATCTTCATATCCATAGGTAAGAAGAAAAAAAAATAGTTAAATAAAATCAATAAAAACTAAAACGGTTATTAAAGTTATTAAAAGCTAAAGTACCAGGTACATAAATACTACTTTGTTGTATCATGAACTTGAAAAAGAGTGATTACAATTATCTGAAAATATACAAAAATAAACTCTTTTTTAGAGACCTTGATACAATTACATCACACACTTTTATTTAGAATAAAAAAATTATGAACATGTCTTTTTGGGTTAAAGTTTTGTTTTGAAGCCTGGACTCAAAAGTCTTTTTTTTTTCAAATGCTTAATATACAAAGATAGCTTTTGGACTAAATGAAAACTGGTCCGGGGTTTGGGCCTGATAATTTTATTATGATTGATTTACCAAAAAAAATCAAAACTGGTATTTTTCTATGTACAAAATATTTTCCTAAACATAGCATATAAATTTTGAGGAATTAAAAACTGCAATTACTGCAGCAAATTTCACTCATTTAGGTTATAAACCCCTAAAGTGGGAATTTTCAACATAATGATGAGACGTATAACAGTGCCTCTTAATTTCATGAAATTTGACTCATTTAAGTTATAAACCCTTAAAGTGGGAATAAGACGTACAACAGTGCCTCTTAATTTCATGAATATCAGGATATCTTCAACAGCGCTTCTACTTTCTATGAAGACGTTTAACAGCACCTCTACTTTTCATGAAGACATTCAAAAGTGCCTATAACTTTCATGAAGGCGTTCAACTGTGCCTCTACTTTTATATGAAAACTTTAAAAAGCAATGAACAGATTTTAAATTTTAAAAATGTATTTTTGGCCCAAAATAATAGTGTAATTATAATTGAGACAAAGTACGGCATATTTCAAAAGTCTAAAAAAGCTCTCAGATTTCATGGAAATTTTAAAAAGTAGTAAAAGGTTTTGACAAAAAAATTGACTGAAATTTTTCCGTATTCTTAAGTGGAACATGGACGTTAGATTGTATATTGAGGGTTTGATAATGCAATGAAAACAAATTAGATTGGAGATATATTCCGCGACTGTTATTGTAAATTTGGGTTCAAAAATAACTTAGGTAAAGTATAAAGGTATGATACAAGTAGATATTCATTGCTTAAAAAGCTGTAGAAGCTTATTCTTCAAATTTCAATCTAAAGGCTCTTTGAATTGTCCTTGGTAACCAACTTTTTTTTTTGAAAAAATTTGTTTTTCTTTCTGTTAAATAAATGTGTGGTTTTGCTTTATGACTCTAGATAAATTTACAGAATAGATGAACAAATCTACATAAATTTTAAAATCTATTCCTATTATTGGCTTTTTCAACATCAATTACTCCTAACTGAGAAATCTTTTCATTTCTTAGTAAAATCTTAAATCAAAATGAGTCTATTGTAAAATCAAAACGAGACCATTGTTAAATCAAAACGAGGTTATTGTTAAATCAAAAAGAGGCTATTGTTAGATATATTTTGGTTGAGCAAGGAAATTAGGGCAAAAAACTTTTATGACTTCCTTTGCTAAAAAAGTAATTTTACTTTGCTAAATAGAAAATACCATATTATAGTAGCAGTCAATTAAAATAAAAAAATCAATAACAAATATCAAAGAAAAATTATTTGTTAACTTCGTTTCTTGATGATTATCATTTTCCATCTCCAAACAAAGAAAAGAAGTATTTCATAACTAGTACCTAATTGTTGTAAAAATTCATACACTAAAACCAGATTTTTAAAAATTTCTTCATAATGAAAAATTTTTTCAAAGAAAGTGATTTTAATTGATCTATATTTTTAAAAACTTTTTTAAATAAAAAAATAAGAAATTTTTGCCTAAATTTCTACCACGTAATAATTTATTGTTCAATGAACGGATGTAAGGTAATACCTGAATTTTTTCCAATTTGTCTATAAGTTTCTCAGCATTTTTTGACATAAAATTGATGGTTTGAAGAACTAAAAGAAAAATAATTTATCCATAACCATTCCATTGTTTCTGACGCAATTGTATTATTCAAACCTTTAATTTGAACATCGTTTCCTATTAAATCTGTTGATTGCATTATTTATATTTATTATTTTTAAATTTATAGTTCATAGTACTGATGAGATCTAAATTCTTGGCTGAAAGAATAAATTTGTCTTTGTCTTCAAACTTAAAAATAAGCTTATAAGATCAAATCAAGAAATCAACATCATTATAATCTCAAGAATAAGCTTTATAAAATAACAAATAAAAAACTATTTGACGCTCATTTACATGCTCATTTGAAAAATTCTATCAGTTACATTTAATCAGTTGGCTTGCAAATGTCATTAAATGTGCAAATGTGATTAAACATGTGAATGTCATTAAACGTCCAATGTTTAATGTGTGAATATGAATGTAATTAATAATATAATAATATTAAAACAAGAAAAAAATTTTTTTCTTGAATTGGACAATTTTTTTTAAGCAATTTGATTTTGACACCTGTGAACCAATTTGGGAGCCCAAGCAAATGACTAAAATGATAAAAATTATCAAAGTTCCTTCAAGATATTTTCGGGTTTACTCAAAAAGTAACATTTTCAGGTTACTAAACTTTCTATCTGAAGCTAATTATAATAGAATTTGCCACAATAACAGGTTAAATCAATGATTTTAAATTTTTATGCTCCCAAACTCAATCAAAACAGGTGTCCCCAAACTAGCTCTGGATATGACACTGTTACTATCTAGATTTTAAAAATGAATTCAGTTAATGTTCCAAATTCTAAAATCATCATTAACGAAGCAAAATAAAATAAATAGCAAGCAAAATTACCCCCTGGGAGTTTGTACTTTGAAATTCCATCAGCATTGTCACAAATAAAAAACAACTCTCTTAATCCATTCTTCTTAAATAACTATAAAGGAAAATTAGCTGATTAGCTAATAAGTAATATCTTTTATGTCCTATAGGAAGTAAACAAAGCATTTGATTGACTCATCAGTAAAATTCCTACCTCCATAATCAAAAGAATTTATTTCAATACAAAATTCTAACTAAAAAAAAAATTAATTAAAAATTTCGCGAATATATTGATACAATTATCGATACTAGGAAACTTATCAAGTTTTGAAGAAAAACACAAATAAGCTGTTTTGGTTGAAAAATTGACCAAATTTTTGTCAGTACCAAAATATGGGATTTTTTTAATACTGTCATCAGTATGGTATAATTTTATGTATAATTTGAAAAAATTGATAATCTGTTTTCCATAAAAATTGACAAAAACTGGATATACCTATGAACAGGCTAATCATAAGTAACTGAGTTGCTGCATTTCATAAGTAACATAATTACTGTGTTCCTTTCGATGGTCACCATGCACAAAATTATTACTAAAAGCAAGCTATCCTAAAGATAACAATTTTTGAAAACTAGACTAAAAAATTGGCAACTAAAATTTTTCTGGACAAGCAATTTGAGTAAAAGAACAACGCCCAGTAATATCATGCAAAAAATCAGCACAATCTTGAGAGCAGATTTAAAAAAAAAAAAAAAAAAAATCAAGATATTAATTGACCATAGATAAAATTTTTAAAAACAGTTAAGTCGTTCAAGATATATATTTTTGAAAAATCAAGTGTTCTGGTTGGTTAAGGATGTTTTGGGTCATAATTAAAGATTCAAAACTATTCCAAAACTACTGCTTGGTAAAGTGTTAGAGAATAATTCTGGAGATATCAATTTTTGATAAATCAAGTGTTCTGATTTTTGAAAAACACTTTGGTCTATAATTTGAGGATCAGAATTTTTCCAGACAAGAGATTTGGTAGGATGTTAAAGGAACACCTCAGCTAACACTATGTAAAAATTAGAAAAATCAATAGAGCCAATTTCTGTTAATATCCTTAAACTTGGTTTTTGACCATTTTAGGTTTTTTTGGGCAATTTCTGACCAAACAAGGCCAGAAAAATTTTCAGAATAATGAAATTGCAAAAGTAATCATAATTATTAATTCACCAAACAAAATTCCCGCAGAATAATAAAAAATTTCCCTAAAACCACAAGAAAGCCTTGACCCAAAAACTCATGTACATTCAAGCGTGTAAACAAGAAAATATGCACATTTCCTTTAAAAATACAGAAAAGTTCTGACACAGAACATGTCCAAAACACATGTAAACAAATGAAAAACATCACCCTTCTTCAAAACCTCAAAGAAGTTTGACAGAAAACATATACAACAAAAAAGCACATCCACATAACCAAATAACATGTACGCAACAAATCACATGCAAATAATACTGTCAAAAGCTTTTTCCACAGTATACAGATGGGTGAGGTAAGAAAATGATATCACAACAGTTCTCTTTAGATTGATAAATTATACTTTTCTAAATAAAAAATTTAGAAAATCATATCTAAAAGTTTATTTTTAAAAAATTCATTTCTTTTATGCAAAATAAGATCATGGAAGGAAGATTTTTTCAAAAACATGACTGCTGTGAATAAATACTTATAGCATTTCAGTTATACATTTAAGACATTTTGAAGAACCAAGGGTAATAAAGCCACATATTTTCCAATAAATAAAGAGTCTGGAACATTCTGTGTTGGAACACATTGATAACTCACCAATTCAAGTGATTTCATATAACTGCTATCATTGCCATAAGTACCATATTCATTCTCTATTTGAAATGCTATAATTGGACCACCTTCACTAAACTAGAAAAAAAAAAAAAATTAGATTACCAGGCATATTTTGATTCTAAATAAATCAAAATCATAAATTCTGCTTATAAGATATTTATGAAACTCATAATCCAAATGAAATCGTGAAAATTACAAATCCCAAAAAATAAAAGAAGTTTTTTATACAGTTTTCCAAGTTTAAAGTGAAAACAATACTGTAGTCATGTACAATTTTAAGAAACAAGGCATTGATTCTATCATTAATAAGACATCCATTTCCCTACTTAAGAACAAAATAACATCAATTTTGAATATTTAACTATAAATAATAAGTTTTGTTATACAAGTAATTTTTTGTTACAAAAACGCTCAAAAAGATAGTATTTTTTATTATACCGCTTGAAATATTCTATTGATAGACTCTATTTTTCAGAAAACTCTCAAACGACAGTATTCATTATATTGCTTGAAATATAAACCTAATTGAATTTTTCATATTCAAGAAATTTGTCTTGTAACTGATAGTTAATACAGTTTTAAATATCATTTTTCTCTGGGCAAGCACATATTAAGTTCTAAATTATTCAGAAATACTGTTAGATGATTGGACAATAAATTTCAAACACAATTTATGAGTTTTATTGTGTAATTAATTTATAAAATCAAAACATTTTGAGTTAAAAAGGTGTAGACAAAAAGGCTTGGCACAGCGAAAGCAAACTGAAATGACACATGGTATGAGTGTAAAACATGCAGTGCTATGTTGAGTAATGGCAAATGCTTTGAGATCCACCACACCTACAAACCTTATGCTGAAAAATACATGGAGATGTTTTTGAATGAACAATAGACTGTTATATTTTTATTATTTACTTAATTGTTTTCATTGACTTAAAGGCTGTTGAAAGATCTGTTGAAAATGTATGAAATATTTCTTCAAAACATTATCCATGTCCAAATTTACAAATCTATTACAATTTCTCATAATTTAAGTGAAAAAGAGAATGATAGAATAACTATAATTTTGGAATGTAAAGTTTTTCTTCAAAAAAAAAAGTGCTTCGTCTTACATTACTGCATTTGGAAAAATTGGTCCGCACCACAAGGGTTAACAAGCAAAGATCGACCACACCCTTGGAATTTGATGACAAAATATGATCTCTCAGCAAATTTATCTTATCAAGTTTATTCAAATAATGGAAAATTCAAAAACAAGAAGGCTGACATGCTCAATATTCAAAAATATTAACTGATATAATCCAAAATTACAGCTTAATGAAAAGTGAGCATTTTCAGTAGTCATAAAAAAATTTTTAGGCGTTTTTTTTTTGCTTGATAAAAATATGTATGATGCTTTAAACTACATGAAATAATATTTGCTGCCATTATACATAAATTCAATATAATCGGAGCGTAAAATTTCAAGTGTTACTTTGGCCATGTTCTGGCATGTCTGCCCTGCCCAAAAAAAATTTCAAAAAGATGGCTGAAATGTCCAATATATTAGTAATAATGATTTCTAACATATTCAAAATTTTCAGCAGAATAAGAGAACAACTTTTTGAGAAAAAAAAAAAAAAAAAAAAAAAAACAGTTTTGTTTTTTTCAGGCAATAAATTTGTTCCAGGACCCTAAAAGAGAATTTTTGGCAAGTGGTCATGCGGACCAGAAGGTCCTTCCTATGTAGCTCTAATTTCATGCAAAAAAATCCTTTTTCCGGCCTCTAATTTCAGGTTTTTGTTTTATTTTCAGATAAGTCTTTATTTCCTTTCAAAGTAGCACTTTCTTCCTTCAAAACAATCAAAAACAAGAAACACATAACAATTTAAAATAGACAGATAAACAAATTTTGAGAAAAAGAAAAATGATGGTTTGAGACATAACATTGTTATTATTGAGTATGCTAGAACCAGCTTAAAAGTATAAAATTTTTATTTGTGCAAAATTCTTAAAAATTTTTTAATCCTTCAATATAAAATTTTGATTTTTAAACCCATCTGAAACTTAGCACTTAAACTTCAAAAAAAATTTTAGAAAAACTAAACGGCTATTGAGAAAAAGTATTACACGTAAACAAATGAGAAAAAATGGATTTTTCCATTACCACCTGAGATCAAATGATATTTGATCTCAGCATAATAGTATGCTTGAACTTGTATTTTTTTTTGGACATCTACTGTAATTTATATATTAAGCAATGTATGCGGATACATTTAAAATATCTTACTCAATTAGTAAGTTGAAAGATATAGATTTTGTTTTATCTAGAATGCTTTAAAGTAACTATAGTATAAGCACATCAGGTTTTGTTTGAGGTTAATATGCTATGTCATGTGCGATATGAAACATAATCCCACAAGGGAGAGAATAAACTCTTGCCAAATGGTAATGGTCCACCTTTACGTAAAAATAGTACCTACCAGGTATAGGTTTATCGTTCTATAACATCTGATGCATAGTTTTTTTTTTTTTTTTTTTTTTGTCGATCTTATTTGGTTTTGTTTAAATTCATTAAAATAATTTTGTTATTTTAATATTTTTTTGGTTTAGTAAATATACTTCCTGAAAGATTCATAAAATAGAACTTGCAACTAGCTTTAACTTCCAAAATGGAATCCATCATTTAATCCCACAACTAGCGATTTAATCTTAACGGCGATCGAGAAGTATGCATCCCATCCTAGTATTTCAGCAATTAAAAATAGTTACAAGGTCG
>JAUZNK010055317.1:0-15474 GCA_035046665.1 Euphysa ruthae
GAAAATTAAATTAAATAATTTTAAACTTTCGCAACTTATGTTATAAATATATATATTATAAAGGCATTTTTTGTAATTAAATAAGCGTACAATTTTTTGGATTTATAGTTCATATTAGCTCTAATATAGTTCGGCCGGTTGAGATCTTTTGGAACCTAAATTTCCTGGTTCAAAATATCTTCACCAAAAACCTGCCATATACATGTGTGTTATTTGAATGTGTTAGTCATTCTAAAATGATTGGATTGTTCTCTTTTTTTATGTTTACTCTTGTAACATATATATAGATTAATTAATTAAATAGGAAATAATGCGTAAAATAAGCCTAATTAAACAATTGATTTCCATTAGATTTCAGATGTTAAAATCAAAAGACTTGATGGAAAGGCAATAATCATATCAATTGAATGTAGTACATTTAACGACACTACGACAACATACTCTTTGTTGCTGAAACTCTCTGCAAAAGCAAAATGTAAGTAAATATAAGTTGCTAATATAATTTTTACATTTCGAACATTCACTAGCATTATTGCGCTACTTTTTTTTTTTATAGGTTTAGTTTGTCTCACTGTATGAAAATTTCAAGCTGGTTTAGTTGAACCGCTCTGAATTACGGTCTATAAACTATTTAGTGTTATTCAAATTCTCTGGAAGTTTAAGTAAATTTTAGCTTTCGAACTCTTGATATAATACATATTTCACTTACCTATTATCTTTATGCAACGTTTATTCGGTTAAATATTTCAGTTACCAGTGACACTCGTTACTCTTTAGTAACAGATTATGGGCATTATCTGTGGAGAAGTAGGCTTTACTCTACCAAGAAATATTTAAAGCATGAAATAGCATAGTGTATATGATATTAGCAAGAACTTTTCGGTATTGTTTATGTCTCTGGTTTTTTTGTGAGCTTTCCTCATGATACTAGGTAGGGATTTTTTAAGAATTCACTCCTAGTTAGTGGGGCTTATGCCATTCGCAGTCTCCATTTTGATAAAAAATTGGTATTTAAGTACGGCTTTCAGGAAGTTTTGAAACCATGCAAAACATATGCATTCTAAGGAAATTACCTTTAGCCAAGGATGTGATGGATATCAAAGGAAAATGAAAGGTATTGAAAAACACAATATAATTTGATATTGAACAGTTTTGTAATTTTACTAGCACTTTTTTAGTTATATTAAATTAATTTTAGGTAGTATTGTAATATTAACATTATTGCTTCAGCAGAAAAATATAACTTTTAAATATATTTTTTTAGTTAGCTCCCCAAAAGAAACAAACAATCCTATGGTGGTAAGCTTTATTATAATTTTTTTGATTAAATGATTTTTTTTTTGTTATCACCTCAATAAATCGATGGCATTTGTTTATCCGGGTACAATAAACAATATTATAACGTTACTAAAATTAAAATTTTAGTATAAGTATAGTTACAACTAGGTATTCCATGTTAATCCCAATTAATCATTTGCAGTCAAAGGCTGTTGCAGTGTCTATGTTTTTTGGACAGCAATAGCTATTTAATTAATTCCTCCATAATTATAATCTTCATGAGAATTACAGAATCATTAATATACCAGTTTTTAAATATATAAGTGCTTCCAATATATTTCTTGCCAACATAACCTTTTTCGTGATATTTAAGTGATTTTCAAACTCTTATTATTTATAAATCTACTAGCAAGTAAAATCAACTCTTACAACCGAATGGATTTGAAAGATGATTTAATGCATTTAAATATTATCAAAAAAAAAAAAAAAATCATAAAATATTACACCGTAGTCACGCTGATTGATGACTGTAAACTTCAATAAAAATTACGTTCTTTTTTCTTTATAAAATAACAATACGTGAAAACTATAACCTGTCAAATCCTTTAACCAATCAAGTTTTCAGACCAGTAACGATCTGTTATTCTCCTCTAACCTTTGACATCCGAGTCACGTTACTTACTGACAAGAGATAATAGAAATTTCAAAAAATCGTTTATTTTTCATTCGGAAATAAAAAAACTTAAACAAATAAGAAATCAACAAGAATTCGAATTAAATTTAAGCAAATAATGACTACCTTTAAGGAATAGTACTCTAGCCAGTCAAGCCTTGTCACTAATTCAAACCCTGGACACCCGCTATACCCCATTTACTGAATGTAAATAAGTAAAACAACAATTTGTCACGTTATTTTGAATGAAATATAATTTAGTGAATAACTAATGTAATTTTGACAAATTGTCGTCAAGTTAACTTGTTAGCGACAAACGTCTCGGACCTTGATGAAACAATTGCAGTAAAAACATCACGAGAAAAATCACTAACTTCATGCTTTTTCTTATTGACTCATTATGTTATGAATAAGTTTGTCGCTAGCAAGTTTTCTCATTATAACCTGCCATTAATAGTTTTATAATCAATACTTTTCTTTTAAATACATGCTAAAAATATATATTTTTTTAAATTTTTGTTTGCATTTTCTCGGTTTAGCTAACGTGGTGAGAATTTCAAGGGTTAGACATGCGTTGCAGCGCTTGGCTGGTTAAAGGAATTTGATTGGTTAAAGTGTTTGATAGGTTACAGAAGTTTTAATTTATTTTAATCGTATAAAAAATAAACATAAAAATATTTTAATTGCCAGTTGGCAGCGTATGGAAAGAAACATCGTTTTTGAAGCATTGAATCATACCCGCCATTTCTCACCCCTTTCGTCAACAATGTGAAGATCGTGACTAAAGTCAGTACTGTTTCAACCGTATCAAAAGCATTGTTTGTTTTCCCTAAAAACTAGTTCAAAAGAGTATCTTCCGCATATATGACAGTCAGAGCATCAGCGGTGGACCTACTAGAACTAAAACCATAAGTGACTCTAAGTGACGAGTAAACACAAGTGACGAGTTAATTAATGATTGGAAAACCTTATTTATGGCCGAAAGAAGATTCACCCGTGATGTTCTTAAACAACCTGCAAAAAATTGAAGATAATTAATTGATAGTATTGTTAATTTTTTCCACTATTTAGGTTGTTATGATGAGATCAGTCAAGTCGTTGCCATTGCTAGGTGGAAAAACAGGCAATATGTGTACAGAATCATCGAGATTGCAGTTACTGTTGAACAACTTAGCAAAAAATGTTGCAATATTTATTTATTAGAAGAGGAAACAACCCCAGATCCATTGAAGACTGGAGGGATCAAAGACATACCTTCAGTTGAAAAGCTCCTATAGATAAGCCAAAGGTCTCGAGATCCGATAGATTGATACCAGACGTTTAGCCTCCAAAAGGATTATTTTAGAGTGAATGCGAACTCTGTCTGTTCTCAACGCAATTAGTGCGCTGAAGATGGAGAAAATAATAGCTGCTGCGATCAGCAATTGAGTACGAATTGACGGTAGAAAACCATAGACTCAAATGTGTTCTCACTTGATACTCGAGTAGAAATATAGGCGTAAATGCTAACATGAAGCCAAGAAGCAATTTTCTTAGCACATTCCTCATGGAAGATGTGATGATAAAGTTGATATCAACGCTAACCACTGCATGGTCAGAGCTTTCTAAGGGAAGAAAACGGCATAAGATAAGCAAGCGTACGATTTATCAGGTTTATCAGATTGTGACGGATATAGATGTCAAGGCCATGCATGCGAAAAGACGAGTATTATGACGCACTCATATAAGGATCTAGATTTTTCTACAAATTAAAGATGTTAGGTGATGACTTGGAGAGAAAAGATTCAATATATATTCAGAAAAATTACTGCTTGTTACAAGGATATTGGTGAAAAAAAAGATACAGGTTTGGGTGAATTTTCACAGCCTGATTTAAGTTGACTAGTAATTATCATACTACAACATTGGGTTTAAAAGAATTCCTACTGTATTGTTTGAATAACTTGTAAACAAAGTCAGCTCAGTCTATTATTTTAACTATCAATTATGAGCCTTTTGCCTTAGCAAAGGAGTTTTCAGAATTGATCGGGGTGAACCTTAATGAATCATGTCTTCTTCAAACTAACTTAAACATTTAAGAAGTTTTCAGAGTGTAAATTTTAACGTATTGATTCATTGTCCATGACATCAACCGAAATTCATACTTACTTCCGGTGAAATTGTCATTTTTGGCATCCTTAGGGTGCCAAAAAACTAAAAATGTGATGGCTAAATTTGATGGTTTGGTGGGGGGAGGGGGGGCGGTGTATAGTCCCACCTCGAACGCACAACATTTCCTCTCAAAAATAAACATAGATGAGGATAGGTATTTTTGTACAAAGAAATGAAAAGTCAAAATATCTCTTTTCAGACCATAAAATCATAATTTTTTATCGAACTTCTTTGAAACTTGGTACTTTTGTTCATCTTAATAATAAAAACAAGATTGTAACTTGCCTTTTGAAAAATCTCATATTTTTTCTATTGAGCTGACCATTTTTCCATAAAAATTTATATAATATAAAGATTTACACACAAATAGCTAAATAGTAAATAGATAGTAAGAGGTACGAACGATCCTATTTAACATACATTTTTATAACATAAAGTACTTACATTTAATGATCCAAGGGCAAGAACACTTAAAAACTAAAATTTTCATCAAAAAGCTAAAAAATTTTTAGTTACTAAAATGACATTTCAGCACTAGTTATCAAGTAAAATCTTTTGAAAACCCTATTTTGCTTTCTATTTTATGAATTTATAGGTAGAGTTATTTATTTTTGTACATTTTACAGAACAGAAATAAATTATAGTTAGTAAAAGAACCTTGTTAGATATTAATCAATGACTATGTTCACAAAAATTTGTGACAGAAGTTATTTATTTTGTTTAAGATTTATTTAATTTAATTTAATTACTATTACTATTATTATCTTATATTTAATTATTATTATTATTTATGTGAGTGAAATTATTAATGACCTTTAAAACGTCGTGAGACCTGGTGGTGGAATAGGGAATTTGATAATGTCATCAAGGAGAAGAGAACTTTGTTTAAAGAATGGAACAAACGAGGTGATAAAGAATGATATCTTGCAGCAAAGAAGAGAGGTTCCCAAACCCTTTTGCAAGAAATAATGGATGGAATGATATATATAAAACTACTAAGCAGATGATCAGGACAAATCAGGATATTTGAGGTGAAAATTGTATTAAAAATAATGCAAGTAATGTAGCTTTTGATGAACAGTCTAACAGAGAAGCATGGAAAAGCTATTTTGATAGACTCCTTAATACTGAATTTGAATTGGATAGGAGTGGATTGCCACAAGCTTTGAGAATATAGAGATTAGGTAGAATTCGCTAAGCCTAATATGAAAAGTAAGAAATCCGCCAGGCCATTAGGAATAGTTTCAGAAGTGTTGAAGCTATTGATTGGCTAACAGATTTAGTCAACACATTAGCAAGTGAAGGTATAATCCCAACTATTTGGGAGACTAGTTCAATTGTAAATCGCTATAAAGGAAAAGGGGGCGATCTAGGAAAAGACTATTACAGGGGACTCAAGTTGCTTGATCAGATGATGAAGGTTTTGAAAAGGGTAATGGAGTGGCCAGCTAGAGAAATTCAAAACAATGTGACTCTAGTAAGCTTTGGGTACATAGGCGTTGTATAAGAGGTACACTGATTGGTATACATGATTATAAAGTTAGAGTATGTTATGGGGATGTTGTTTTACCTAGTACAAAACCAATGACCGACAAGTTTTGCTATCTAGGAGACATGATTAGTGCAGGTGGGTTTGCAGAAGAAAGTTGCGCTACCAGGATAAGATGTGAGCGGAAAATGGTTAGTGAAATTGTTCCTTTGTTAACTGCCAAAGCGCTCTTACTACGGGTAAAAGGTAGATTCTATAATGCTTGTGTAAAAAGCGTTATGGTCTATGGTGGCGAGACTTGGGCAGTTAAGGAAAGTGATCTGAACAGATCAGAAAGAAACGATATGATGATGGCAAGATGGATTGTAAGGTGACATTGAAGGATAGGAAATCCACTCAGGAACTACGTGAAAGATGTGTTTTAGAAAGTGTTAGAGTAGTACTCCGATAAAGTAGATTTAGGTGGTTTGATTTTGAGTGAATGGATAACGATAACTGTGTTAACAAATCGAGAGGAATAGAAGTAGATGGGAACCGCGGGAAGGGTAGACAACAGATGACTTGGGAAAAGGTTGTTAACAATGACTTTAAGCAGAAATGGATTCGAAGTGCACTCGCCTAGGATATTGTAAAATTGTATAAACCTTGAAAGAAAAATTTAAAAGCTAAACAATTTGTTTAAGTTAAGGGAATTTATTTCACGCTCAACTTTCAAAAGTTTTCTTCAATAAATTTCAAAAATTGCATTGAGCATTGGGTAGCCCTCCATTACACAAGGTAAAACCCGATGTGTATCAGATAATTCTTTTCATTACATTTTTTAAATTTAAATTTTTTGCTTATATCGGAAATTTTAAAATGAAAATTTGTAAAAACTTGGATTACAAGTAAACATAACAGGATTTTAAAACAACAAAAATTGAAATAAATAAATGACTGTTATTGTACCAGAAGCCACAATACATTTCAATAAAATATTTACTTACTAATTCTGTGCCAAATAAATCTGAAGGTGTGTTGTTCAAACTAGTGGGAGCAAGATTGAGGTTGCCTCCTTCACCACCAAGATTGTACTTGTTTTCGTGGTAACTCGAATTGTTACCCTAATTGCAATTATTAGGATATACAGAAACATAAAAGTTTATTATTATTTAGATGAAGTTAACCTTTTTTGAGGAAAAACATTTTTAGTAATCAAAAAAAAAAAGAAAAAAAGAAAAAGGGGGATCAAGACTCAATATCTGCAAACATATAAAATACAGGTAACAAAACATAGAGCAAAAAGTCAATCCTGCTGATGATGAAAGTTGTACATAAAAGCTGAAGTACTAAATATTTTGATGCAGAAAATCGCACTTAAAATATTATGAACAGAATCTTAGCTATATGCTGATGGCTGATTAACCTCACCTTCGTAAACTAAATAACACAAATAAATACAGTAATACAAATAAAAAATAACAAATAATACCATAAATAACGTCATCTAACCTGTGCTAGTATGGAAAATGGATGTAAGACTGTAAAAGAAGAAAAAAATGTTACCATATTCTGTTAAATCATGTTAACGATATTAAACGATGTTCAAAACGATGTTATGGTCTTATTTAAGATAATTTGACGAAAATATTCTGTTACTGCAAATGAATTGGTCAGTAAAGTTCTGGTCTGTATAATATCGTCATTAATAATTATTAAAAATATGGTTATTCAACCCTTATATAATAAAAATAAGCAGTCATATGTTTTTACGAGATGCAATGGAATGAAATCGCGCTAAACTGATATTTCAGTCCTTCCTGATCATTATAAAAAATCTAGAAATATTGTCTTTTAACTCAAATTTTTTGATAAAAATTTGAATTATTCAATATTTCTTACCCTTGGACCATCAAATATAAATATTAAATAAACATTAAATATACTTTAAGTTGCAAAAATGTTAAATAAAGTCCTCCATCCTACAGAACCATAAAGTCCTCCATCCTACAGAAAATACTAAAACAACGATTTTTATCGAAATGAAAAATCTATTTAGAATCTTGTTTTTATGAATAAAATTGACAATAGTACCAAGTTTTAAAGAAATTTGATGTAAAATGATGATTTTATGGTCTGAAAATCGAAATTATATATTATATATATTTGACCATTCTTTTTGTTGTGCAAAAATTACCCAGCAACCCTTATTAAGTCTATTTTTGAGGGGAAAAGCTGTACGTTCCAAGTGGGCTACCCCCAAACCATCATATGTACACCCTAAGGATGTAAATAAACAAAAATGACGATTTCGCTAGAAGTGAGTATGAATTTCAAAATTTCAAAATTGACCATTTGAAAATGCTCAATTTCGATATTAAAACGATATAGACGTGAAGAACAACTTTAATTAATCACTTTTATAGAATGATTGGAAAGTGCTGATTATAACCCTAACAGTTGCGTTCTTCTTACTTTCAAGCTTCCTTGTTTCAGTCTGGATGTATATATTTAAAAAGTAAGTTAAATTTATACTGCTTAAATACGTTTAAATACGTTTTTAAAGATATCTTTAAAAACGTATTTAAAGGGTGGTTTATTGGCTAATTTTATCACAGTTTTTTAAAGTATTTATCTAAAACCAACTTTATAACATAAGTCCTTAACAGAGTTGATAAAGATAGGGTAGATGAGCAAACAGATAGGTTGGAAAAGCAAAGAAATAAGTTGGATGAGCAAACAGACAGGGTGGATGAGCATTTTGGGTCACACAAAACTCTTTTAATATCAATTCTAATGGAAAAATTTTGAAATTGCTGAATCATAGTCACTTTTACAGGATTTTAAATTCTTATTTCCTCTTTCATATTTTTCTCATATTGTTTTACCTACCATAAATATACTCTTAAAAAAAAACTCTTACGATATTTATATTCGTAAATATATTCATACCATATTTATATCTTAAACATCCCAGTGGAAAGAACTTTTGCAAATATTAAAGAGGGCATCTATTCTCAAAAATTGACATTGCCTATAAAGAATTATACAACTCCTTCAAAAGGATATTGATATTTTCCCATTTTATTTCTACGAACTCATGAATGATACAAGGCAAATATAACTATATAAATATTGAAATATGTACTATCATTTAATACGTTTTTTATGAAAGCATGACATTTATTCTTGGTAACGTTTCAAATTTCTTTGTTTTCTTTAAATTGATAGATTTCAATTTCGTTATTTCTTTCACCCGTATATAATAAACAGTAATTATTTATTTTTTTCAAAATTATTGGTATCTTCTGATGTTTTCACAAATAGTTTCCTCAGAAATATATTTTCTTGATCTTTTTCGACTCATTATTGAATATTTCCTTTAAATAACTTTTTGTATGTAGTCCACGAATAAAGTCTTATTTATAAATTTGCTCATCATACCTAATTCAACAAAAAAAAAAATATTTCCGTTTTTAAAAATTTTGCGTTCTTTCAAGCGGATAGTTTTGTAAAGCACTCAAAAATTCCTATCAGTTTTGGTTTACAAATCGAACGAACGATTTGTTGAAAAAGCATTGTGGAAAAAAAATTTCTAGGGAATGTAAAATTTATGTGCGCAAAAAATATTACTTTTGCTAATAAGACTAAAATTATAATCTCTCTAAAAATTATTTCTTAACCTTTAAAATGTTTGATAAGCCAATATAATAGTTTCAATACCTAACCTTAAAAACTGCTCTTGCTCGCAAATTTTTACACCCATGGATCCACCCTATCAACAATGTTAAAATTTTTACACCCATGGATCCACCCTATCAACAATGTTAAAATTTTTACACCCATGGATCCACCCTATCAACGATGTTAAAATAAATATGTTATGTTTAGAGAAAGGGAAAAATTAGATTTACTACGAGAAGCCATGGAGGTATGTTTCCGTCATGTTATGTTGAGATTGAATATTTTATACATGCTATCTTGTTATTTTACTATTTGGAATAAATACTTTGAATGACCTCTTAAAACTTTTTATGTTTTTTGCAAAAATATCTTCTTAGCCAAAATTTAAACATTTAAATCCCTTTCAAGAGAAATTTTGAGTATTTAAAAAAAAATAATAATAAATGGACTCCGTAGTTGAGCCTCATTTATTGGACAGATATGTTGACAACAACAATCATATTAAGGTTGGCTTAAAAAAGGGCGACAAATTTGTCTGGCAACTATATAACAATTATTTTAAAAAATTTGATTATTTAGCCGAGGTATAATATCCGTTTTATTACTATGTAAAGATATACTCTCTATGCTAATATATGGACCCTTTAAATCCATTTAAATTTAAAAAAAGCAATTTTACTTTTTTTAAATTTTTTGTATGATTTGCAATCTTTGCAAGTGACTTTCCAGCCTTATATAATGCTTAGAATGCAAATGTGACCCACTTTTCATGTTTTAGTAATTTCTAGCGACTTTTTCTTTACTAATCTAAGCATTACAGCAGTGGTGTAGGCTTTAAGCACTTGTCCCATCGGATGTATCTATTTCAAAAAAATATCACCAATATCTGTTTTCGTTGAATTTTTTTCAATTAAAGCTTATAGTTGGTATCATTCTATTTAATAATCTGTAAATACTAGTTTTTAAAAATTTATATTAGACCTTTTTAAGCATAAAATTTTTTTAGGAATGGCCGACGAGGCACACATTCTGTGGGCAATGTATCGTGTCTAAAATAATTTATTTAATAATTCTGTTGATGGCTTTGGGGATGTCCTTGTGTATGTGCCAAATTGATCCTTAAACGTCGAAGTTTCAAATGGTCAAAACAAAGTTACATTATTTGGTCAACCATGGGTTTTTCCCACACTTTAAACAAACGATTTTGAATGAAATATTCAAATCACCATTTATGGCAGTCTTATTCAGCAAGTCTCTAAATCATAGCTTACAAAAAACTAAAATGGAAATTCTTTTAAGGTATTTGAATAAAGGTGATAACAAGGTCATTGTGCGATACTGGACATCTAGATCCTTCGATTATACTCGTTGTAATGACCTGGTTGCAACATTGTCTGAGGGATTGGATGAATTGGAGAAGACTAAGATGATTCAGATCTCACTGGTTGGACCAAATACGAATTAGAAATTGCTTCGTGAAATACAACATGAGGGTGAAATTAAAAACTTTCATCACTTAATGACATCGGTTCATGCAGCCTTCACCTGATACATAGAACCTTTAAAACAGGCTCAGAGAAGTCATCAAGCCATCAAAGAGCCTTCAAAAGATCTTAAAAGCAGCATTTACACAGTTAAGTAATTCACCTACTAGAAGAGAAGAATAATTCAACCTAATTGTTTCTGATGAGAATCCTCTGCAGTTCTCTGGTACAAGATGGTTAGAAGATAAGTTCTGTGGTACAAGATGGGTAGAAAATTAGAAAGTTGCAGAAAAATCGTGGCTAAACATAATCATCAAGTTGTTTGACTTTTAGGAAACTTTGATCAAATCAAAATGGTCTGATTCAAAAAGTTTCCAAAATATGAAGAATGGGATTGACTACCCTTTGACAGTGGCCAAATTTTGCTCCTATGTTTCTTGACTGCTTCAACCATTTTTGTCAGCTTTTTAAAGTGATGGAACTATGCTGCCTTTCCTATGAAATAATATCAAAGAGCTGGTTGTATCTTTGCTTGGATTGATTGTAAAACCTAAAGTCATTGAAGAAGCTCTAACATCAGCATTAATAAAGGTTGCACAGGATGAATGGAACCTTGTTCAAACAAAAAATGTTCAAAAGAGCGGAGCAACGTCTTGATGACTTCTATTTCAAAGAATGGCAAGTTCACAAGATTTATCCTGGATTTGCCACACTTCTAAAAATTTTTTTACAATAAGCCATGGGCATGCTAGTGTTGAACAGGGATTTGTTGGAAGATAAAATTAGTGACATATCAGTCGTTGCAAGAAGATTTATTAACAATTACATGCGAGTAAATAATATTGAACCTTTAATAATGCAGATTATTCGAGATCTATTAAAGTCTGTAAAAGCTTCTAGACAGCGTTATTAAATTATCTAGTGGACCAGAGAAAGGAATTAAAGAAGAAAGAGAAGAGTGATGAATTGATTCAAATTGATGATGAGCTGCAAACAATCAATTCTGTGTGTTCCTCCCTGGAGAAAATCATTTCTGCATTCAATGCACACATCTTTAAGAAGCTAAAGTCTACAGCAAAATCGACATCAAATGAATTGCTTTGTAAAATAGTGCTTGTTGAAACGAATGCTTTAAAAAAAAAGTGCGATGAAAGGAGGACCAGTAAGGTGTGCTGAGAAAAGTTGAAGTTGTTCATCATGAGATGAAGAACAAATTCAATGTGTAATAACAAATAACAAATTTCGTTCTGTTTGCTTACAATGGTAATTACTTTCTTTTGTCTTGTATCGATTTTTATATAGGGTTTATAT
Source organism: Euphysa ruthae (assembly GCA_035046665.1). NCBI lineage: Eukaryota > Metazoa > Cnidaria > Hydrozoa > Anthoathecata > Corymorphidae > Euphysa > Euphysa ruthae. Next base: position 12,050 of record JAUZNK010055317.1, read on the forward strand.
CTGAGGAAAAAAAATTATTTTCTTACGTTGTTACTGGTCTTTGAAATACATCTTAGAAATATATTGTCTTGTTCAGTTCAAATAGTTTCTTTAATTAGTTTTTACGTAAAAATCGGAATCATTAGAAGTCAGAGAATTTTTTTTTTTAGTCAGGGAATTTCAATTTAAGTTTTAATCTTTCATTTTAAAACTTATTTGACTGTGTTTAGAAAAATGTAAAATTAATATCAATTTCAACTTCTGAATCTGAAAAAATAATTTAAATTTTAATACCATGTCTGGAAATTTGATTGAGAAATGTCTGTGGCAACCCTGAACATCATAAACATCATATGACATTTATTTAGTCCATGAGGTACAAAAAATTAAACTAATATTGCTAGAACAGTTCTCCTCTACACAAAGTAGTAAAGTCCCATGTTTGCTCTGTAAGAGCAAACATGGGACTTGTTTGGCTGAAATTATCGTAGATTGACATTTACGAAACAACTTTCTTAAGCTATGGTTCCTGTAAGAGACCAGATAGTTGTGAAATCTAAGCCGAAATTTAGTACATGTACTACCCACTTATTGTTTTTTGCATTTTACTAAATATACTACATTGAAAGAATTAATTAAGAATTCCAGCACAAATCTTATAGATATCTTTACCTTCTTTATCCCTAAAGGAGCTACTGCTCACTACAGATCGACAAACCCTATCGTATTTTCCACCACACACCTTCCCCGATAGCGTGTCCCGCAGAAATTTTGGCTTGATGTTCTTGGTCTGGTGTGAGTAGCAGGTGAATATTTACAACTACCTCCTTTACTTGAGAAAATGCAAGATGTTATGAGAGATTCAGAAGTAATCTTTCATCCCGGCCAGGTATAGTCTTTGGCGTCAGCAAATCCTCCCTACTATAAATTGTCTGATTCTAAGGATCTGATTTCTAAACAATTTTTTTGTAATACTCCCTATCAAACAACCATGGTTCCAAGTCCTTTCTTCTACGATCAAAAAGTAATGACTCAGAGCAAATACGATTTAATCGTAGAGTTTGACTAAAAGGAATTGATTCTTTGGAATCACCTTTTACTTGATTGTTTTAGTCAGTGGGTCAAAACTTTCTACAGTAATTTTCTTTGTATACATTCTTCACTCTACTGGGTTTCACATTCTTTGAAGTAATCCTCCTTACTCCATGTAACTACCCCAGAGCCCTTATCCGCCTCTTTTATAATAATCAAAATATAATTTTATAAATCATATCGATTTTTTTTTAGGCTACTTATTTTTAAATTTAGGTTTCTTGTTGTTATTATGTTGATTAGCAACACCAACTTAATACTATGTATTTTTAATAGATATTTCAATTAAAAGTTATTTTAGTATCCAATCATTTTAGACTTTTTGCTTTTATATTTAGCAGGATTTTTTTAGCAATAGAATTTTATCTTTTCCTAGCGGATTTAATTTAGTATATAACCCAGAATTTTGGACAAACCCTCTATAGTATGCCATATATCTGACGAAGATATGAAATATATCAAAAATTTACAATAAAGAATTGTGTTTTTACTATCCTTTTTTGTATAACCCTTAGAAATTATAAATACTGGTGGAGTTAGTCTTGCCTCATGCCGAGATAGACCTCTTCAGCCTTGGGTGAAAATCTTTCAAGAGTTAGATAAGGTATACTACCCTATTGATGCTGATACAGTGCGGCCTGCAATGTTATACTTGCTTTAGGGCGACGAATACCAGTTTTTGTTTGTCTGATGAGCATAGGATGCTCTTATCGGTTTAATGCTTGGTAGTTATTTCTTTTCAGAGTACAGAGATAGTAGTTTCTTGATTGCTACATTTCCGATTGGTAAAAATGGGTCCAAACTTTTTACTAGCTGTTTAGAGAGGCTGCACCATCAACAATTGTTAAATGGCGTTGCTATTTTAGTGTCAAGTGACGCTTGGAGGGTTACTCTGTATTTCATCTGGCTTTTTTTACAAATATTTATCTATATATTGGTCAAGTGAAAGTATAAAAGATGCATATACAGAATAAAACTCTCCCTCGAGCTAACCACACTATTGCACCCTAACACCTATGTACAATAACTTGACAGTTAATGCCGCATTATATTAATCTCATTCCGCCTAAGAGTTTAGTTCTTCATAAATACATCTCATGTCAATAACTATGGAGTTTGGTACAACTGAAAGAGGTGCAAGAAAACTCTTAAGAAGTGGCTAACAGCATATCAAACAAAAAGAATTGGCTAATGGCTCAAATTCTAAGGAGTGTCTAGGAAGGAGAAGGGGCAAGTAATTACAAAGCAAAAATCAAATTAGATTCTGTGGATGCTTTCATAGAAGAAATTAATGAACACAATTGTGCTCCGTCTGCAGTTAACTACGAGCTAACTAAAGATCGAGCTAACATTAAAAGAAAAGCCAGTACAACGCAAGACAACGTACAAATTTTTTGGCTGTTGAGTTGAGTTCGATAACATCAACTGCTGCTGTGCATTTGTCAAAAGTTACAGATTTGAGGAGAAACTTTTATTATCAACGAAAACGCAATGACATGTTACTGAACTCTCTAAGGGGGAAGATATACCGCCATTACCTCAGCAGTATCAAGTGGCAGGTGAAAGATTTTTACTAAATGATAGCTGTCATAGCGGCAGAAACAGTCAGTTAATTTCTGCAACAGATCAAGCAATCGAACTGTTTGGAAATTCAACAAAGTGTTTTATTGACGTAGCATTTAAACTGTCCTCTGAAGTTGTTTTCCAAATTTAAACAATTTATGCCCTCAGCAACAACGAGGTAATTCCGTGCGTCTTAGGACTATTGCCAGTCAAAATTGAACCAACATGCTCTGACTTCTTGAAACGTTGCTACTCAACCGGATGGTTTCTTTGTTGACTTTGAAACCGAAGCGATAAATACAATTGACAATGTGCTACCTACTACAACAGGAACTAGGTGTTTTTCTCACCTATGCTCAAATCCGTGGAAACACATAAAAAGAGCTGCCTAGCAACAACAGTATGCTACATGGACGATGGAGAGCTTGCAACTTCGAATATTTACCCTACAAGATATATTTAATGCCTTTGATCAGGCTGCAGATATAATCCGAAACACCTACTTTGCAGCTGCCAATCAAGTTCTCAATTACCTTGAGGATACGAACGTTGGTCGTTTTCATAGAAATGAGCCGCATCATCTTGCGTTATTTCTAATTGATTTGCGGAATATTCACAGATTCGAGGACAAACTACCTTGCACCAGTAACAGCATCAAGGGATGTCACCAGGAGGAAATTATCCGGGGTGTAATTATCCAGTGGGAAATTCTCCCTGGGGAAACTTTCCTAGGTGGGAATTCTCCTTGGAAATTATCCAGGGGACAGTTATCTCGATGGCAATTATCCGGG
>JAUZNK010055338.1:0-15470 GCA_035046665.1 Euphysa ruthae
TAAATATATATATACATATAACAAAAAATTGTAAAAAAATAAAAATTGTAAAAATTACACTACAATATATTAAGCAAAAATTCAAATAATTTTACCTCTAAGGGCTGGTTTCCTTTAGATAAAATGTCCAGCAAATCAGCAGGTGAAACAAAGTAAAACCTTGGAAAGGCGAGACGTTTTGTTTCTAGGTATTCAGCAAGTGCTTTTTCACAGAGATTTAACCTAAAATATAACGGCGGTAACATTTCATGACTATTTCTTACAAAGAACTTTCAATTTCCAATTACCATATAAAAAGGTCCCATGTCTCCAAGCATGGGGTCTAGTCATTTGCAACTTTTAAAAGGGAAATTTTTGGGCATTAGAGCTACTAAAACCATGTAAATATAAATTTATAAAAAAAATTTTAAATAAATTTGTAACGTGCCTGAGAAAATTTTGGAAGCAAAAGCCAGCGTTATAATAATCCAAAAATAAAATTTTTTTTTTACTATTGTAAAAAAACAAATTTGAGCATAAGCAAATTTCAAATATTTAATGAAAATTATTTAATCATCGAACCAGCAATTTCAAATGAATTACGTTTTTTCTATATCAGAATAATATAAATAAAAAGTATGAATCTCCTTTATCTGGAAAAAAGCTAACTTTTGATTGATAAATTTATAAAATAAAATATAGACTGTTAAAGTAAAAATTCATCAATTATTCGCCAGTATTATTGTTTTTATTTTATCTTAGCAACTCAATACTTAATCTTTTCTGATTTCCTAAGTTAAGGCTAAGAGAGTATATCAGCATTCTGTGTAAAAAAGCAACTTTATTTAGAAACATTCCTGTAACTGACACCATAGAATATATTTTAGATGAAGTTTATGTAAATAAAGCAGCCTGAAGCTATGAGTCTGATATTTATTTAACTGACTGCTTAAAAAACTAATATTTGTTAAGTTGCCACCAAGAAAAGTAAGAAAATTTTTATTGTATTTAATCTAAATTTTAATTTGCTGTAAAAAATTTTATCCTTGTCAGAACAATGGTTAACATACTGAATAAAGCTTTTTTTGTAGAATTATATGACAATTTCTATTATTGACTTATTATATTAAGGCAAAATAATTCATGAAATCACCTGACTTGGACATCTTCTAATCTCTCATATAAGCTTGGCTTTGTACAACATTCTATGACATTTGGCGTTTTCGCTGCATCACTGCACATTTCCTATGATTGCAAAATAACATCACAGTATATTTCTTTATAACCAAAATCATATACATTTAAAATTAGTAAAAAAAAATCAAGCAAATATTTCACATTATGTATTTCAGGTTATTTACATTCATGATATACAGTTAATATTTTTTGGCTGTCATAGTGATTGCTCTTAGCTGAATGCGCAACAGTCAAAGTTATGAATCTAGTAGCATTTGACGTTTAGTTAGCTGCTCAGTTAATAATAACAATAACAATAAGAATAAAAACAATAAAAAGTATAACATTAGTAAGTTTATTTAATAATAAAACCTTTTCGAATTTAAAGATTAAACTTTTTATCAATTATTCCTATAGCAAAACGTTTCAATTAAAAATATGGTTTGACTGTATTATTATAGACAAATCCAGAAAATATCACTTTGCAAGGCGACGAATAAACTAAAAATAGCATTTTTTCTAAAGGCTACCAAACCAAGAGGTTTTTATATTCTAATTAACTCTTCATAAATTTTCTGTGGTAAAATAGGATATATATACACCTAATAGTTCATAAATTTTCCATATTTTTTAACTTTATGGCTTAACTTAATAATTATTTTACTAAGCAGCATAGAAATAGAATAACATAGCCTTACCTTAAAATCTACATCTATTCCATCAAATCTAGCTGAATCTTCAGGTAATTGCAACCTAATATCATCAGAGCCAATGAAAATACTCTCCAAATGAGCCCACGCTCTCTGTACCTCCATCCAGATTGAAATCACAGAATCCACAGTTGATAATTTTCTTTGCCAAGTTGAAACTTCAGTTAAAAAGTGTCCAATGTATTTTGATGTCATCAAATTTTGAAGTTGCACCTATAGGATAAATATTCATGTCATAAAATAAACTAATCTTAGACTGATTATAAAGATGTTTAGCAGCATGAGATTTTCTCAGATTTGGAGGTAAGAATATTCTAGGTACAATTTAAACATTAATTTGGGTTTCTATATTAGATGATATGTAGCAAAATTACTCAAAAAATTACCCTGTGTGTCAAAAATTCAACCATGAAACAAATGTGGCAAAATAATTATAAAATAAATAGATAATAATAATCATATAAATATTTATTTATTTTTAAAATTGTTTACCTGGTTATCTTCTAAGGTTTCAATTAACTCTTCGCTTGTCTTTAATAAACTTATGCTTGTTCTATAATGTTCCTCATATTCAACCTCTAAAACACTCCATGTATTGTTGAGCTCAGCCAATACTTTCTCCATACTCAACTCTTTTGTAGCTTTGTCAACAATGTTTCGCACTTCGTCTTCAAAGTCATGCAAGTTAAGTGCCAACAAATCTGACAGTGATGTTTCTTCATTCATTAAAAATACAACCTAAAAGTTTGGATACGTTTCTATATTAAAACACTTATACCAATAGACTTACCTTACATTAATCCTTAAATTGGCTCGCTCCTAATTAATATTGGTCTTAATTTTGAGCATCAAAGTATAAGATTCCTGGCCAAAAAATGTACATCTGTCAAGAAAGTAACAAATTTGATGAAAAAAAAAAAAAAACTTTGCTTTCAACCAAAATGGACATCTGAAAGTGAAAATATAAAAAATAATAAGAACACAGAAGTAAAATAAATATGTCTAAAAACTTATTTCAAACAAGTTTAAAAATTACCAGCTTGCAGAAGGCTCACAAAAAATTCCCGCATTTTTTAAATTTATTTTAATATTCAAAAGTTAACCATCTGCATAACATTACTTAACCAGTTAGCAAAAATAAAAAATTTATATTAACTGGCACCCCAAAGTCGAAAAAGGACAAAACTATCAAGAAATTAAACTAAAATAAGCCCACGATTTTAGACTCAACTATAAAAATTATTATAAAATTTAGAGAGAAAAGAAATTGTATTAATGAAGGAACAGTTACATTAGAGCTTTATTCCTAGCAACTATTTTTTAGGTAGATCTACTTGATTTTACCCCCCTTATTGTTTAATTACTTATATTCTAAATATACAAACACCTTTTAAATTTCAGAGTGATAAAATTTTAACAGTTTGAAAAAAAAAAATAAAATAAACTTTAACAATTTTATGAATTTGATGACTTCAGCAAAAGCTCATTATATACTTTTAGATATTCTTTTTGATGAGAGGACTTGCACCTCTTCCCCCAAAACAAACTCACTTCAACGGAAAGTATTTCATAAAGCACAGTTTCCAACCAAAATTCTGAATAAGCCATCATTAAAAGAAAAATATAAAAATCTGGGAGAAATACCTTAGTAGCTTGCATGAGTTGCTGCCAGTGCCTTTCCCTTATTGCAGGATTTTGCAACTCTCCAACTGATCTTAATGATGTCATCATGTTTTTAACAGTTGAATCTAGACCATTGAATGCATCCCAGGCTTTCATCTCTTTATCAAGTGTACGGATATCCTTTACAAACTTCTTACAGTCCATTTCCATAGATTCTACATCAATATCACACCTAAAAATGAAATTTAATCCCTAAAATAACCCCTTAAAACAAAATATTATCTCAAAACTGCCTCTAGCAATTTTAAATTTTCAAAAAATTTGGCAGTGAGAGAGGGATTAGAGATTTAATTTGTTCAGAATATATAGTCATATAGAGAGAAGATATAGGGAAAAGCTTTGTAATGTTTTTCTCTTATATATATTTTTCAGCATAACAAATGACTTAATCAGATCTAATTCTGAGTATAATATCCATAAAATTCCCAAAACCAAGTTAAAAACTTAACAAAAAAACTCACCATAAAGTTGTTTTCCAAGATTCAAGACTACTGCAAATTAAACCAATCATGTCCCACAAAGTTTTGAGCATTACTGTCTCTTTACGACAGGCTTTTAATTGTTTAAAATCAGGTAAATGAACTTCAAATAAACTTGCTGACTCATGCATAGAAATCATTTCTCGTTCTAGTTCAGTAATAATAACATGCCACTAAAATTATCAAAACCAAACATTATTTATTGGGCTGAAAACAACATACCTTAATAAAGTAATTTAAAAATAAATTACAAAACACTCGTTCATTGAAATCTGTAGGGAGTAAAATTTTTTTCAGATGAAATCAAGTGAACCGGATGCAATTCTTGTAAAAAAAATAACTGCTAATGTTTAAACTGCTTCAGCTATAATTAATAATAAAACTATAATAATATAGCTAAACACCGGTGCTTTTGCAAAACAGGCTGGAAATCATCGCAATCACCATCATCATAATCATTGTCTACATAAACATTTATTATTGTCTGTTTTTGTAACAGTTACTTCAAAGGTATTCGGCATTTTTACAAGCTAGTATGTTTAGCATATGAGTCTAACTATTTAATGATAACTTGAAGCAAAGTTTGTACAGTTTGTACATGTACGCACTATTCCCTCAAGTAACGAAGATGTACAATGAAGTTTCAATTGCGTACTGAAATTGATAAAATAAGATATAACATGGATTTTATAATAAAAACTTATGGTAATTTCAATTTTTAGAAGCCATTTATTATTATGAGGGAGTTGCTTAAGAAAGGATTTGTTTTGACAGATGAAAATTCTTAATAAAAAGATATAAAAACAGAAAATATGAGTACCTATGTTAGAAATACTGTTCAAAACAAAGCGATTTGCTATAAAGTTTTTCAAAAATCAATATTTCAATTTTTTTTTTAGTTTTTATTATTTGTATCACTTCAGGGAAAATGAAATTCTAATTTTAACTGATGGTATCAAATATAATTTCAAACAATATTTTGGCTTTAAAAGCAATAAATTTTATATGGGTATACAAACCTCTCATAAATATTGCTTATATTTTACAGTGGCATGTTCTAATCAGAGCAATTAATGTATAGAGACACTTTTATCACAGTAATATTAGATGATTTATACATTGGCTAAAAACTAGGATTCTATTTTCTTCTTTTTTTAAATTGATAGTAAAGTAGCTATGTGTGTCATACTCTTATCACGCTATTGAAGCAAATGTGAAGGTTTGTTTTACCTAAATGAGGCAAAACTAGGTTAGGTACTTGTTTTCTAGTTAGAAAACACAAAATCTTACTTTATCAAGGCGTCCATATACATCTTCTGAATCAAATGCCAATGGTGCACTTTTTCGAAATTCTTCACGAATTTCATGTTGTTTCAGCTGATAAGAAAATGCTTTGATATTAAATATTCCCTCCAAAGCTGCAATACTGAATTAAATGTCATTATTATAATGGAACATAATTGAGATTGTATTTTTAAATCACTCCATATTTTATTAGGCCTGATGTTGTGTCAATAACTACAAAAAAATTGAGCAGTAACAAAAAATTTTAATTTCTATTTAGTTTTAACTGCTTGTTAAATTAAAAAAGCAACAAAATGAATCCAAAACTCATAAATTCTAGCATACCTGAATCTAAAAGTGTTTCAACTAATATTGCATTTAAATAAAATTGGATCTCAAAGGTTAATTTTTATTCACAATTCTTCCCGTAAAAATCATTTCAACCTCATAAATTTCAACCAATATCCAGTGAACAGAAACTTAGATGTCTCAAAATAAATATGCATAATTGAGTTTTTTAGAGAAAAAAAAAATTAATATTCGATGTTGATGCATCAAAAGTGGGAGGTATTTTTAATAGGAAAAAGTTTACCTAGACAACTAGATATTTATATTCTAAGGTCTAGTTTATTCTAGTAATAGTGAATAAAATATTTTCTAACATAAATCTAGTGAAATTACATCTAGAAAAATATTAATTCTTTTGTCAACTTAAACTATGTCCAAACAATGAGAAACATCAACTTACATCAAATGAAATACAATTTCTTCGAATGATAGCAACTTCATTTGCTTGTAATGGCGCCACGTGTTGCTTAACTGTCATGCTGATTTTCTTCGTGTTGTTCCATTTCTCAGGGAGCTCCTAATAAAATATAAATTTAAATGATTAAAAGATTTATTGAAAAATATTTAGTTTCAATTTCTAAAATTAGCTAGGTTTACCAAAAAAAAAACAATGGATTTTCCAAATTTATTAAAACTAGCAAGTATCTTTTCAAAAAACTTAAAATTTTCCCCTCAGTTTAGTGAAAACATTTACAGCTATTTTTAGGTAAACACGGTGTTTTAGGTAAACAGGGTGTTTTAAGTAAACAGGGTGTTTTAGGTAAACAGGGTGTTTGTACCATTTAAGTAGTCTTAAAATTCTCAAGCAATTCATTAAAAAACTGCTGAGATGTTTTATCACATAGTCTATTTCTACAGAGCGTATTTCATTTTTAAATAAACGTTATTTTTATGAGGCCCAAACAGGAAAAATTAAAATATTATGACTAAATTATGTAAATAACGTGTATTTTAAAGTTCATAGGAACTAAAGATCAATGTTTTTTTACTAAAAACAATCAAATAATAAAAAATTCAGATTAAAAAAAAAAGGTTTAAAATCTTTCAAAGTTAATCTAAACTAATAATGAATGGGAAACGGCAATATATAACTACTATAAAAACTAGATTAATAGAATTATGAAGTAAGGAACTAATATCAAAGAAAATAGTCCAGAAAAGCTATTCAGATTGGCTAATAAAAAATTATATGAAAATATTGTTGAGGAGAAGACTAGTAGCATGATATATATAAAGCCTGGTTTACACTTTTCTAGTGTTAAATTTTGTTTATTAATCACTATTCTACTGTCAAAAGATGAAATAGATATTATTAAACTTACTTGCAATAATAAATGAGTTTCTTCGCTTAACTCTTGATCATATCCTTTAAGTAATTCTATAGTTTCTTTTAAAGGTTCAAACATAGCGTCTGTTATCCCAGACCGTTCTTTTACCTTCATTAAAAGCCCCATACAATCAACAAGACCATTGTAATCGCCTTCTTCTACAGGTTTTAATAAGCCTTGATCGGTTAATTTAATGAAATCAGATAAGTTTATCAAGCTAGAAAGTAAATAAGAGTAGTGTGTTAATGTTGTCATTTGCATAACACTTAAGCTTAGGTTCCAATACCAAAAGTGCAAGAGTCATACAGACTAAAATCTAATGAAATAAAAATTTGAGCCGTAAATTTTATTTTTGTGATTGTCATCAGACTCAGAACTGTTAACCATGTGACCTTGTGTAAAAAATTGTCCTTAATGATCAATGATCAATGATCTGAAATTGAATTTTATGCAAAATTAGCATAACATAATATATAAAACTTTTCAAGAAATTAAAAAAAAAATGTTATCATATACAGATTTGAAGCATATAAATACCCAAACACAATTCAACATAATAAAAAGTTTAGACCAAGATATATTAAAATATGTAAGTTATAGAAAAAAAATATCAATTTTTATTTTTATCAATATTTCTGAAAAAATGTTTCCTTCCATTTTTTTGGTATATAAAAAAAAAATTGATCAAATATCGCTTAAACTCAAAACATGTTATTAAATATAACAGGTATTAAATATTTATTTTTTACCAAGATATTTGATACATCAATCACTGAACACTGTTTATCAAGTTGAGGAAGTCCTATCAAAAATTCATTTAACAAACATTCATCACAATTAATTGCACCATAACTATAGAGCAGAGATATATAAAAAATTACCACCCAATGAGAGAAAAATTATGTGGTTTCTTGACCAAATTTTATCCTTGTTTAAAATATCTAAAAGTTTGCCTGTGTGATGGCACATTATTTCTTTCCATACATTTCTACCCTAAGTTAGAGCATCCAATTCTGATGATAGAGGTATTTTAAACGCTTTATTAAGTTATGCGCTTAAAGAGTCCTACTTAGATTCATAGAGATTGCTATTATTAGGGCTTGATAAAAAGACCCAGGGCATCACTCTATGCAGATACTTAAGCAGTCAAGGTATATTTGTATACCAACCTGTTAGTAACGTGATCAATGAGATGTTGCTTAAACATGAAACTCCAACGCTTTACAATATTCAATAAAGCTTGCTTGAAAGGCTTTGCATCAATACGAAACCACCCTTCAAAAATTGTAACAGCTTCAATCTTTTCCACTTGAATGTAAATATTTTCATATGTATCAATCTAGAAAATATTTATACATGCAATCAAAGAGAAACAAGCGCAATTTGGTTTCAACATTATTTTTTTTTTTTTTCATTAACTTTAGATCTTGCAAACAATTAAAGATTGTAATTGAAAAATATTGAATTTAGCCAATTTTTCTTAACAATACTTTTTCAATCAATAAAATTACCCAAAAAAAAATGATAAAATATTCATGCAGCAAACATAGAAAGTCCTTATATAATAATATGAGATTCAATAACAGAAGCAATTTTCATAGCACCGAGGGTTTTGAGCATAGAGTTTGTAATCGGTATATGAAAAATTCTCAGATTTCGAACTTAAAAGTTTGTTTAAACTACGGTAAATCTCAGTTTTAAAACAAAAGGACAAATACCTATACCTGTTCTTTAAATTGCTCAAGTGTTGGTGGACATTCAGGAAAACCTTCTTCACCATGCTGTTCTATTTCTTCTGCTGTAAGAACATGTCCATATGTTAAAAATTGTTGCATAAATTCATTTCGATCATCAACCCAAAGATACTCAAAAGCATTGAAATTGGAGCGATACTCACATGCTTTCTCCGTAACATTTGAAACACGATCAAGTATCTCTTGTCGCATTTCCGTAAGCTGATCCACTTCCTCCATGTCATGCTAAGAAAAAAAACTTATTAAAACAATTCACATAATATAATTTCAACGTACATTCAAGCAGGACAACAGCAAAAGCATATACGAAAAATTAATAATGAAGTTTTCTTTACCGTTTCTTAGCTTAAGCATCCCTATGAAAGTCAACCTCAAAAAAATTTTTTTGGTCAGGCCAATATTTCATCATGGAGATCGGTAGGCAATTTTTATGAGATTTTAGTAAAATATTTATTCGTATTTTTCCAATAAATGCTACTATATTATGTTTGCTGTTACCTATATCTTAGTGTGAATTTTCGCTTTGGCTGCAGCCATCCATTATATAAATTTCTGAAAAGATCAGACACTATTATTATTGTAATAAGAGGATATAGAAAAATGCTTATAAAAGATATTTTTTAATCATTAAGCCATATCTGTATTAAATTGTTTGTTCATAGTCAAATTTTATAGCTTGTTTTTCTTGAAATCTAATGAATTTGAATTAGATGAGAAATCTTTTAATTAGACTGATAATAAATGGCATAAAATTATAAAAGGCATAAAAATTATAAAATTATCACACTCAATATATGAAAATGGAGTTTAAGCAAACAAATGAAGAATTGAAAATTAGAGTAAATACCTCTTTTTAAAATTAAATAATAAAATACTTCCGTAGAGATTAGTAGTAATTCCCTACAGAAGTATTCTCTGTCCTACGAGAATCTATATAAACACTAGAAACCTATTTGTACTTTGCCTGAAGTTGGGAACAGGTTCTTCCCTCAAACTTAATCAGAATAATTATTTAACTTATGCCATGCTTTTTCTAATATTTTTACTTATTATGACAGAGTTAATAAATCGACAAATATATTTATAAGCTAATTTAGTGGTCGTGTTAAACCCTAAGAATCTAAATAGTTTAATAGTTACTTGATAATCGTTGTGTTTGTAGTGCGCAGCAACTCGATTCACAAGACGTGCTTGTTGATATATATCTGATAAAATCTCTTCAACAATGTCAAAAAAACCATCTGTGCCCAAAGAGGGTACAAATACCATTTCAGGCTCTAATAATATCAATTTCACTTCAAATAGTGGATGATGAATCATTTTAGGATCAGTATTAAATAAGAGATATTGCAGTGAACAATGTATGGTTTGAAAAAATCCATCAACAACCACCTCATCAAGAAATTCAATATAAGATTTCCAGATATCTGAATTAGCATCTGCTCCAAATGATATAAGATTTTCGTGAAGTATTTTAAAAATCTGCTCTCCACTTTCCTCAATTACTTTGTATCTTTTCTTCATAACAGCTGATTTATCCTAAGTACAAAAAAATTCTGATAATGACATTTAAACAAAACTTTACAGTTATCATATAATGTTTATAAAACTCAACAAAATATCTTTAGACTCTGCCTTGCATTTCAGCTCAAAATAGCTGTGGTATATGGTGAGTGATTTGTGAATTAATGTTTTAAAACCAGCTAAAAATTTTTATGAGCTGGACACTGAATTTCCATGAAACTCATAAAAATACCACGATTAATAAATATTGAATTTGTCTGCATTTCTCTAAGGGTTTGTTAGATTTCAAGATTACAATGGTTTCATCTTAGATTTTAGTTTGTATTTTTTCGAAATTCTCATTGAATTTGGTGTATAAAAATAGAAACTGTTTAGTGCTAACTTTCTGGCCAATTTATTTACAAACTCATCAATAGACTCAATTATAAAAATGCTGCAGACTAATTCTTCAAGCTATTATTAGTCCGCATAAAAAAAGCATTAGTGATTAATAGATTCCTAGGCACTCTAATTTATGAAAATATAGAAATCTCAAACAATGGCAGTGTATCGCTATAGCTCTATTAAAACGCCTAGAAAAATTACATGGTCCTGATGAGAATCTCGCGCCCTTTGGTTTATTAGCGATAACTTTTGTTTTTGCCTTTTGGGCATTGAACTCATAAATTGAATTTTCATTTCCCATATTCTAGCCATAAGGTGATATTGCCTCTGTATAATTATTGGAGACTATATCTGATGGCTGATCCCCTAAGTAACTGATTCTGATAAATGTTACTGCAGCGTTATATAATACTAACAGCAATTGTAGTAGACTGACTCTCATTTTTTTTTCCTTTTTCTTTTGTTGGTTGTTGGTTGATTACCAATAGAAAAATTAGGGTAATTATTTTATTCAACACACTATAACTTCCTTCTCACCCATAGTAGCATTCTGACAATCATATAATTTGTGGCTTTTATTTTTTTCAGGGCTCAATCCAACATCTTTTTCCATGCACAGCCGAGAATTATACTAAGGAAATCACACCTTTCTTTTCTTTCAGTTCTTATTAGGTGATTATTTGACTGGTATACCAGATATATACAAACAAAAATGATTAATAGATTCTGGGCACCCTAATTTATCAGTATCTAGAAATCTCAAATTACTAGTGAAAAATCAAAAATTATTATTTTCAAATAAGAAATTTTCCCCCGTTTTGGGCTTGGATAACAGATCTAATGAATGTTTCAAAATAGTAAAAATTGGAAGACTTTAAAAAAAAATATTAGAATTTTTTTTTCTAACAACATACAAAATTTCAACAAAATCTGGACATAACTTTTTGAGAAAAATTGACAAATCTTACTGTTGGACCAAATTTGATCTTTTTTGGGAATCAGGGCCCTCTAAAACTTTTAAAATAGCCAATTTGCTATGCAATGCTGGATGGTAAACATGAAAAATCATGATACGGAATGTGTTTTTATGGTACACAGCTTATTTAAGACGGTCTTTATCTTATAGGAGCAGTAATTCAAGTTAAATTTCTTAATATCTTGCAATCATGATAATTTAGGTATCCATATATATTTTACTGGCTTGCTAGAATTTTCACTAGATTATCTCAGACTTGGGTCTTGATATAAAAATTTAAATTCTGTCTTTTTGCAATGAAATGTTGCACAAATTGCAAACATACCTTTTTTTTGAGCTCAGCTAAAAGTTTGGTTGCCAAAAAACATGCTAATTCCAGTCTTTACCGATTCCAAAAATTTTATGTTATTTAAAATAGTATTACCGAATATTTCACAGTGCAATAAACTGCTTACAATGAAGTCACCAAAAGGAAAAATTCTGTTTCAAAATATTCAGCAAAGATACATGAAAGATAATCGTGTAAAATTAACATTAAAACTGCTAGATCGAAGTCATAAGTCAAAAGTATAGTAAAAGTATATTTATTTTGCTTTAAAGACACTAAAATTTAATAAAAAATTCAAGCAAAACGTTAAAATTTAAACAATTCTTGAAGGATTAAGATTAAATTTTGATCATCAATTAAGTCATTTATTTGATTGTTGCTTTTATACTGTGAGCTTAATCCATTCATTAATTAATTAATTCAACATGGAACTCAAATGTGGCGCTCATTATAAAAATTTATAAAAAGTATTAATCGAGTATCCTACCCAATCCTCAAAAAAATTATTTTAAGATATAATGGCAATGAATCTTAAGCAGTTTTTAAAAAGTATATTGAACAGCGTATGTTTAAAAGAAAATGTATTTACTCAAGTGAAATTTGGCCCAACAAAAAAAGGGTTAACCCAAAGATTGCTTTACATCAGTGATTTCCATAATTTTTTATATGACACTTATTTTCATACTATCTGAATGCATCTGTGTATTAACATGCCTTATATTATGGTAACAAAATTTTAAATTCTCCGCATTATAATTTAAAATTAAATGCTTTAACAAAACATGTTTAAAAAAATTACTTTTTAAACATTCATGTTATTAAGATGGAAATAACGGGTTTGTTGTCATCTGTATCTCTCCTGAGAGTTGAATGAAATTTCAATTTCCAGTTAAGAAAAAATTCTTTTATAATTTTTTGATGTGGTAGGGAACAAAAATAATGACCTAACAGTTATATTTAATGCAAATTACCTCAAGGTTTAATAAAGATTCTTTTTTCCCGTCCTTTCTATCATATAGTGCTGTTACACACCATTTACCCATCAATGTATTCAACATTTCAACGTTTGTTTTTGCAGATTGTACGTTCTTCTCCAACGTGTGTACCATTTCTCTTGATTGTTCAACATACTCCCAATTACCTAAAAATTAAATTAAGAGTAAAATCAATTAATTGAATGATTAGCAGAAATATTTAATACAATTGTAATTAACTGTAAATAAAAGGCCAAAACTGACTAATTTTCTGGTTATCATCAAGTATACAAATGTATATAAGCAGGCCTAAATTGTGTTTGTTCAGGTTAAATTGTAGGTGCAATCTAAATAAAGAGAGGCATTAGTTATTTATTAGGTGTTAAAAATGATTATAAAAATTAAAGTGTTATTCTAAGATTGTTTGCGACTGCCAAAATTTTTTTCAAATAATAAATAAATAACCTTGGCTGTTCCAGTTTAAACTTTTCTCAGCTTGTTTGAGCTGAACATCAATAGCATTGAGTTTATTTTCAATCAATGGATATTCTACATCAAGTATTGTTGAACGTATATTATTATACGAAGCAACAGTTAAATCTAGATTTGATCTATACTTTTTTAATTCTTCATTTCTTGCATAAACAGCAGTGGCACTCACAGGTATACTCTCTAATGTATCATTTTCTGCTATCTCAAGATATTTAACTTCTCGTAAAACTGCAACAAGCTAAAAAAAATTTCAAAAAATCATACATAAACAATCTGAAAATACCAAAACATAATTTCTTGTTTTAAATGCTGAGTTCATGACCCAATACATAACAAGTTCATCCAAGACCAAAAAATCAAGCCTACGTTGGCCTAAAAAAATATTCCAAATTTCATTTGACTAATTTTAATCATTGAATTCTTAAAATAAGAAATTAATTTAATAAATTAAAAACAATCAATTATGTTCTTTTATTTTTCTTTCATTCAAAGGCATAACTTATAAGATAGTTTGATTAGCTAAAGTGGGTTTAAAAAAAAACATGAAAAAAATTTGTTTTGCACTAATAGTCTCAATCCACTTCTTTAAGGAAAATATTGCCCCAAATATCAATAACACTATGGTGTGTGTGTGTGTGTGTATATATATATATATATATATACATATGTATATATAGAACCAAAAAATACATAATGAAACTACCTCAGGATCAAAATTAACAGAAATAAGATTTTTCTCTTTATCTCTTTTGAGCAGCGGCTTGTTAAGACTTTGTTCTGAAACTATACTGACACCTTCTGCCCATTGCGAATAAATATCTTTTTCATAGCTATAAAAATTATACAAGATTGTATTATTCAATAAAAATTTCAAGAGCAAGGATTTTTAGTGGTACAAACCTTACATAGTGCAAAGATTTATTCTTACAGTAAACTGACTATTATGCGCCCTTATCCTTGGAAAATAATCAAAAAATTTTATTTAAAAATTTGTAATGAGATTAATGACAAAAACTTTTATAATGTTAAATTATGAGTTTACATTTTGTTAAAACTTTTCCTGTTATATGATATAACTTCAAGTTGTAACTTCCTACATTGACTTAAATTAAAAAACTAACACTTTAAGAGCAGATGTATGATTTTTTAACAAACTAAAAAGCTTTTTTGATATTCTTTTGTTAATGACTTTTAAAAATAGAAAAAAATTCTCCTGTTCAGTTCGATAAATAAATCTGTATTAAATTTCTTGATCACTTGCAAAAAAAACATAAAAATAGTGTATAAGAAACATAATTTCCATTCAAAATGTTTCCAATAACTTATAACGATAAAAAGAATTTCGTTTTCACAGTTCTTTCATGAATCTATCTAAAAATTTAAAACCTGTAAATTTTTTTTTTTTCTTAATTTCAAATAATTATTACTATTTTTAATAATTTGTTGTTTTGTTTGCATATAAACATGTTACAATATAAAATGTTTAATAACTTTAAAATCACAACATAATGTTACATGTCAGTACAATTAGTCAAGTAATTAATGATGCAAGAGGTTTTTAAGTTTTTATGAGAAAACAAAACACTTTAAAACGCCTTGCATATAGTATACCTTGATTATTGAATAATGTTAAAATAATCTTTTTGAAGTAAATTGATACTATCTAACTACATATATATAATATTTCTACTTACTTATCCAACAAGTCATTCATTTCCGCATACTTCTCAAAGATTACTTTAGCATTCACACCCTGAAGAGTCCTAAAAAAAAAGAATTTCAATACCATATCTTAAATCATCTTTTGTGAATATGTTTTAGTTAATTTACATTGAATTCTGTATAGATTTATTTACTTAAGGTTTTTTTTATTTTCAGGAATAGAACAATAAGCCAATAAATTTTTTTATATATATTTAAAATATGATATATAAAAAAGATATTATAATGTAATAATATATAATAACAATAACATAATAATATATATAAAAAAAAATATATTGATTTAATTTTATATTCCAGAAAATCAAAAAAACCTTAAAATAAATCTA
>JAUZNK010055349.1:0-15469 GCA_035046665.1 Euphysa ruthae
TCAATGTTGTCGAATGGAAGTAAATGCAGAAAGTAAATGTTCCATTACACTTAAAGATCACAAACCAAATTTCGAAACCAAATCATAATCACACTTATAAATCCTGTAAAAAACGAACTTGGAAGAATAAGCAAATTTAAGTTAAACAAAATTAATTCTATCGTTTGCAACTGAATTAATCTTAATCAATAAAAAAACTCAGCCAATGTTCCTGATTGATTCGAAAAATTAAAAAACATGAATTTGCTAAGACGCATCAAAAACTAGAAAAGAACAGTGCAAGCATCAATGAGTAGTACTTTTCTCCAATTTTGGAAAAATATTAACAGCACATCAACACGAATGACTTGTCTCTCTCTCAAAATTTTCAAGGTACGATTGGTAGCCGAAAAAGCCCGCCTACATGTTTATTTTCAGCACGATCGTCTACCATACTTCAAAGAAGACCTAAGGAACTTTGCTTTTTGACGTATGACCGATAAGTGGCGGACGCATATGCAAATAACCCATTTTGCGCCGAAATTAGAACATAGATAAATTGCCCTCTGCTACACAGTATTCTCAAAGCATGGGCTGACATTGTCACTGATGCTACCTGCAGCTTTCCAGAGCTTACATCCGTCGCCTGGAAAATCATCAAATTCTACTTTGCTTTTTTGTCAGCGACTACACGATAAGCATGTGAGCAGCGTGAATATTTCCATTCGATTGGTAGCCCTCACTCGAAAAACTGTAGCGGCACTGGGACGATCGTGCTAATGTATGATTCTGGCGACTTCCAGGTATGGTCACCTTCACATTATATTTTCGGTTTTTTAATGTTGAAGCAGAAGTAATAATGGATGGTTCGAGTTTGATAGAATTCTAAGGAAAGACGGGAGTTATCTCGGTGCACTTTGGCCAGGTCGTTTTCTGGTGTGAGTAGAACAAACTTTCGCCCAGTTAAGGTTGCAACGGACTGTTCCACCTTATCATTTCCGCGCTAAATTGTCAAATAATTATGATCCGCATTACACGCAACGAGTTCTAAGGGAACCAAGGGAACTTGCAAACACTTACTTGAAATCCAAGTTGCCATGCAGGTTAGATTGTCCAAGCTGCACCTTCAAGACGTCACTCGTTTCTGTGTTATTTTTATCGCCATTATCCATACCTTACTGGGCCTTTCTCAAAAAGTATGCCTTTGACCTTGATGTAAAGGAGCTTGTTGTATATGGCATTTATGCAAACCCTTGGGACGTTTTTATGCGCAAAATGTTTCAGCACCCTTTAGAGCGCGTTTGTGGTATATGCGAGAACGAATGCTAGTATATGAAACTTTTGAGCCCTTGCTTTGTCGTATTTATATCAATTGCAGTAGATTTCGTTGGCTTTCTTGAAATTCATTACCCGATCTGCTCCTCCAAGAACTTTGCTGATAAAAGCAACTTCATTGATGTCGTGGATACTAGTTCTAGAATCTTCACTCTGCGACGAATTTGTGACAATTTTTGTGCCTTGCTTTGCCAAAAATTTTTTTTCTTAATGGTCTTGAAATTTTCTTAGTTCATGTACATTTGTTTGTGGCAGAATAAATACTTTTTTTTTGACTTACTAACTCCTGACCTCTACTGCTGCGATTCATTCCTAGTTTCCATGCAGACTACCTCCCACGCAGTTTATGCGTACGGATGAAGGTTTAGATCGAACAGATGTTTTTAGAGCTGTATTACACCATTTAGTTTGAGGACGTTGCTAATTGGCACACCCTCCACGCTCGCTCGTTGGAAACCCATACTCACACAAAATCAATAGTATCACCAACACCTCGCATGTAATGAAATGTATAAATTCAATTTTTTTGCATGGATAGATGTTGGACCCCTTTGTTGGTATAACCAATCATAGTGTGAAGCATCACGCAGCGAAGAAATTCCGAATAATTATTATGGGTTATGCTATACTTCACTACTTGGCAAATAACAACAGGAGCAAAAATAAGGTTGAGAGAGTAATGCAATACGTGGTGGTGGTTCTTAGGAATGGAAGTATAAAAAACAGTTATTAACTTTCTCAACCGAACAACTGATGCAGATGCCTTTCGAAGCCTTACAACAGCTAGAACTAAAGAAAATGTGTCATAATGCAAACAATTATTTTATCATTCCTATCTCAATTTTATTTTGCTGACATTAATCATTACGTTGATTGTAAAAAAAAATTAACTGTAATGCTGATCATAAAATGGTTATTTGTTATGTTGATCAAAAATTAATTAAGCTTTACACTGATTATAATGTAAAGAGTAGTTGTGTTATTTATAAAGCAAAGAATTGCTGCGTTGATCATAAAGTAATTAATCGCTAAGTTGATCATAAAGTAATTAATCGTTATGTTGATCATAAAGTAATTAATTGTTACGTTGATCATAACGTAATTAATTTTCACATAAGGGAGATGAGAAAAAGCGTTTGTTCTTTATTCGAGCAATAACGAAATGTTTAATGTGATGCAGGTCAATTCTATGAAATCTTAATTTGAAGTCTGGAAGAGTTGCCGCCAATTTAGTTGACGCTTAGAAGTTACAAGAAATTGAAAACCTGATTATCAGATTTCAATGTTAGACTTTAACACATAATATAAAAGAAAACAGGTTTTAAAGGGATTGTTCACTACAAAAACAATTGCACGATGCGATACATTTTTGGGGATTTTATATTAATGTGACTATTTAAATTGAATAATACTTCGGTTTTAATATTATATTTTTACTCTTTAAAAAATATTTTTTAAACATTTATAAGTTATCTATTTTAATATTACCCCCAAATTTATTTTATTTTTTTTACAGGTAAGGGAAATTTCTACAGACAACCTTTAAATCTCATTCAAATATACACTAAGCTGCGACCAAATTGTAAAATTATTCCTAAACAAGTCAAAACTAATCTATTGTGGAACTTAATACCTAAAACGAGAGAGAAAATTGCGTTAACAGAAAAGAGAGTCATGAGGATATGTCTTATTTTTTATTAGCACACTTTATATCAGTTTGCAGTTTTAAAATAATGAATTTCAAATCGTTTTCAAAAAATTTTTTTTTTTCAATTATTATAGCTTTATATTTTAAATAAATATCAATGCTCTTGTTTTGTTCTATTGAGTTTAAAGTGAGTTTAATCGTTTAAAGAGAAAATGGGGCCCTTAGTACAATAATTACTTTAAAGATTGTTAAAAAACAGTCTTGGTTTGTATGTGATAGTTATTTCCATCTTGCAAAGATAAGATGCTAAATATATAATTATTAATTGCTTTGCTAATCCCTTTTTATATCATATATTTTGCAATCCTTACTTTTAGCAAAACATATTTCTACTCAATAATTTAAAAAATTCTTTTTAGTATTATGAAAATGTCATTTGCCTATAAAGCTTTCAATTATGAAGAAATAGAACTTTTCCTGTTATTGTAATTTTAGGTATTGTCATTTAATGTTCTGCATATGTCGACATATGCAGTCTAATTTTCTGCACAAGTGTACTGTAACAGAGGCTTTATGAATTTATTTTAAACGAAATTGAAAACAGCCTTTTTTCTAACAAATAGGTTTTTAAGATTTTGGTTTTTTCAAGATTATCAGATATGGAATGACATTGTTGGGTGACCACAATTCCCTTTGAATCAATTTTGATAAAACATTATATTTGTAAACTTCTGTGATCTGTTTTTGACAAATATTTTCAGAACGACTTGCATGATTACCTATTTGAATTTCTTTGAAATAAAATTCTTTAATGAGATTGTTTCAAGGGATTCAGAGATGAAGTTTCAAAGAAAACCGTTGCAGCTACCATTTTTGTTTGTTTTTTGGACAGAATCAACAAGGAAAAACAGGTGTTTAACCTATTATTGTTTCTAGTAAAGGTATTCCATCAAGAAACGTATACATATTTTTGGGAATCAGAGAGTTATGAAATATCATATCTAACAAGGATTTATTTAAGGGCCCAATAATATTTAATTTTTAACTCTGGGTTAGTCTTAGGGAAAAGTAAAAATATCAACAAAGATACAGAAAAAAATTTTCTCTATACATCAGCATTAAATTTACAATAAAAATTGTATATAATATATATTTATTTTCGATCTTCAATAGTTAAATTTTACGCACCTATTGTCTTAAAATTAACCAGTCAAAGATTTTTTAAAAAGTAGTTTAAAAGATGACAACTTATTTTCATTGTTCACTCTTCGTTTATTTTTGGGTTTCCGCGAGGTTCAAGTTTTATTTTATGTTTAATGATTTTATTCTTTGGATCGAACTGGCTAAGTGCGTCAAATTATTTTATATTGTAATTCATAATTCTGTGCTTTGATTCGATGCATAGTGAAGATTTTCTATATAGAAAATAAATACAAGGAAATGTAAAGAAAAAAAAAAGAAATTAAATAGTGGTAAATCTAAATAATGTTCAAATGATCAAATGTGGTTGTTTCTCCAAGATTGGTATTATTTTTGATCAAACATCTATAGTTTTACTCAAATTCTGTCAAAGTCTTCATAACTATATTTGTCTGGATCACCAATTCTTTAAAAATATATTTGAAATTTTATTTGCAAATAAACTCACATAAAGACCTCATAACTTTTGCAGTTATATATGTCAGTATACCCATACAAATATCACGTTGTTCTTTACACCAAAATTTGAAGTTACACACAAAAAGCACATTTTCATTAGAGAGTTGTATTTCCCAACAAACTAATACAGAGACCGTATTTTTGTTCTTTGAAATTTTTTATGCTAAAAAAACCCACACAAAACAGTATTTTCCTAATAAAAATTTTGTTTAAAATACTTTCTTCAGATGAAATAAAACAAGATAATTCTGTTATATTTTCTAACCAGAGGTCAAGTATTCACTTTTTTCTGAAAATTATTTTATTTCGTTCTTAAATTACAAGTTTTCATTAGCTTAAAATCAACTGTTAGACTACAATCTTTCTTCTACTACTTCGTAATACAAAATTTTATTCTAATGGGTTATTTATAATGTAAAAACTTCTGATAAAACCTGGTTGGCTAGTGTACCAGGGATTACCTGCATAAACCTTAAAATTTTTAAAACAAGCCGAGTTATTGTTTACAACTTGATATGAAACCTGCCCATTGATTTTAATTCTGTATACATAATCTTTCTTCTGATCTTTTTTTTGAAGAATTTCAACTCTTGACCATTCATTTAATTTTAAACGCTTGGTCTCATATCTAGAGTAAGTACCACTGTTAACTGCAGAAAATATTGTAAGTACATTATTGTTTAAATTGTCAAAATATAGAGCAGGATTCCTGGACCCGAAAACATTAGCATCAACTCCAGTTGTCAGATGAATCAAACTTGTCCGTTGTACTGTTAAAAATGAAGTTGGTTTCACTTCAAACCCAATGCTATACTCCTTTTCTAGTTTTGGAATTGTCGCAATAAGGTTTCCTTGGGATATCGCAATGAGGTTAAAGAACAAGGCACAGTTTTGGTTCACCTATGAAATAAAATGACAATATTAATATAATTTACAGTATTGTTGATATTTTATCTGTAAAAAAGAGTAGCAAAATGTTATTAATGACGCCATCTTTTCCAGCGTTATACGAGCAATGTCTTGTGAAGGTAGATTATTGTATTACTAGAAAAAATAATCGGCCGATGTAAAAGAAATTTAAGCAATCAAAAATAAACTTTATTTTGATATATTAACGTTGCCAAATAGTTTACCAAAACATAATCATTTTTGGAAATGATATAGTTAGAAAAAAAGTGATTGGCTAAAACCTTAATGCTTGAGAGGCGATATATGAAGTACATTAAATTTCTGTTGAAATAACAAGTCATTTCCTAGCAACTATTTTACAAAAAATTTTTGTTTGGTAATATCGAGTATCAATTTTGCTCTCATCGAAAATGAATTTTATACCTTATAATATTGTGAAACCTTTAAACTGTCTTCTGTATTTTTTTCGTTATATATAATCTCTTTGTTTTTTTTTAAAACTACGCAAATTTTTCTTTCATCAAACATACAGACTAGACTTTTTTTTTTGCAATACAACGCACAAGAAATCCTACTTTTGAAGCGGTCTACTGAGTAGAAAATTTCGCTTTTCACTGTTACTTTGTTGAGATGGTAAAATTCTGCATAATCATTTGGTAAGAAAAATAACCAGCAAATCATAAAAACGCTAAGATAATTAAGTTTACTTAAATGCAGAGTCATACTACAAGTTTATTTACAATCTCTATAATAACAACTTTAAATTCTCTATCTTAAAAATTGTTTGACGGATTTCCTACGGTATTTTACACCTTATTAAATCCAATATTTCCATTGTTCGTCCTATGACAACTGAAAAGAAAATGAAACAATTTGTATCGATGTTTTGAAGATTTATATAACTAATATCGTTTTTGATTGGTTATTTTTAAACAATGGGCAAATAAATTGATATCATAAAACAATAATTTAAGATAGAGATATTTAACAAAACCCGTGGATTTTTCAGTAATAAATTAGCTACAGAAGCTCTTTGTTGGCTTCACTTTGAAATTATCGAACAATTTAATTACCGAAACCTTAATTTTTTTGATAATTTTTAAGATTTCTTTTTCAATGTCTTGATTGGTATACAGCAAGTTTTTGCTAAAATTTGCTATCACAGTAAGATTTCAAACAGTTTGTTTCAACATTGTCAAAACGCCACATTTTAACGTCAATTAAAGAATATTCTTATTCATCAAAAATGAATAAATCAGTTTGTCATTTAATCTTTGTTTTAGGTACTGAGAACAAATTAGCAGTATATATTTTATTTATATGGCAATTCAAATAAATCTTTACCAATTCTTTTTGATAGTGGTTAGTATACCGAAATAATTTGAAACAATTTTTGTTATGTTATATGAGACGAAGCTTTATAAGAATTTAGAAATTTTTGAGTTTTAAAACCCGTTCGTGTTTTTAGCCTAACGTGTCATTAAGTTTTGAAATAGTTTTAGTGATCCTGATAAAAACGAAGAAAAAGATATTTTAACTGCTTTTGGTTAATTTTAAACTATATTTTATAAAATAGAAGTCCGAAAAAATCAACCATAGGAGATAAGGTTTTTGGGTCCCAAATGGTCCAATCCAAAATAACTTTAAAAATTTTTCAATATAGTTGATATGGATACCTGTTTGAAACGGAAATAAAATCTTTTTACTTAAGATTATTAATCTAAAAATCATTTTATTCGTGTTTCAAGAAAGCTTTTCATTTGGGTATGGAGTGTTATGTGTTGCAATACTATATTATTATCTTTATCAGCATTTTTTACATTCTTAGGTTATAACTTTGACTTAAATCTTAAATCTGTGACCTAACTTTTTAGGTCATCATCTATAGCTTTTAGGATTTTTTGTATGACTTTGTCTACGTCACCGTCAATCACTTTTTTCACGTCCTTGTGTTTGCAGCTACAGCTCGTGGACCAGCTTAAAAAAAGCTATTAACATTTCGCTGGTAAATTATTATACCTGACTACCTATTTTGAGTCATATTTTCCGAGTTTTCGTGAATTATTTTCTATCATATTAGTCCTGTCAACAAGGAGTCAACCTAGAAACTAATTAGGGTAAAGCTAAAATTTTGTAAAATATTTTTAAATATCTCTAGTTTACTGGAAAAAAACCCACCTTTCATAGCCCTTAAAAGTTTTCAAAAACTTTTATTTTGAAAATGCATGGGTACCTAAAGTGAAACATTTCGAAAATTACAAGTTTCTTAAGGAATTTGAAAACACAGTGCAAATTGATTTCTGCTTTCCTGCTGAATTGGTGGTTGAAACTGTTTGAAACTTTCCTATTTTATTTTAGACATAAAAAAAAAAAAGATGTTGACATAGAAAAATTCCTTGCGCAAGAAAATCCAGTTGCATTGTCAGAATATAAAAAAACACAGCGGTGTTTGACAAAATTCTTTTGTTTTTAAAATCTTCAGTCAGTTTTTTTAACACGGTTTTGAACCTTCTAACATCGAAATAAAGGTGATATTTGGAGAAGATTTTGTAAATATTAACCAATCAAAGACTTCTATAAATTTTCGGTGAATATTGTGAAGAAGAACCGAAATTTTAAAGACTTGAGTTTGGTAAAAAGCGATTAGCTGGTGCTATTGATGTGTATCATCCAAACAGTACTAAAGAAAAAACGAGAGAATGTTGTGAAGATGAAGTAAGAGTTTCAAAACGAAAAAATACACCCTTGGATACAAATTTCAATAATTCATGGGGCATGATGACAACAACTGTTTCAAAGGATTAATTCACGATAGTTGCAGTTAATTCGATCAATTTCACTATTATCGCAACAAGCTTATCAAATTTTTCAACCAACAGCAGCCGATTTAATTCTAGTCAACCGTGTAACCATGAAGCAAGCTGCCCTATGATTCTCAAACTGTATGGTGCTTCACCTAAAAGTGTTTAAAATGTAGTAATTGTAACAGTAAACACACACGATGTTGTAATCGCTTTGTAACACTTTTTCATTATACTTCATTGAATTATGGGTGGAAAATGGTTCCCAATAGTTTTTTTTTTAAAAACATACAATTAGCATAAACTGTAATAAGTTTTAATTTTTCATGTGGGTATACAAGATTAGTATTACTAAACGAATGGCTCCCACTAATGGTTCCAACTAAATCATGTGCACATAATAAAAATGTAAATAAATTTATCTTTTATAACCTTGTACCTGGTAAATAAATGGTTTAATAATTTGACTTACCCACCTATGATCTTACATTTTACATTAAAAAATCTAGTTTTAAAGCTACACTTATTAAATAGCCTCCCAATACTAGAAATAAAACTGAAGTAAAATTACATAGCAATCTTGTAAAAAATATTTAAAGAGATTCCCATTTCCTACATTTTAAAATATAACTAATTTCTTTCTTTATCGCTTTACAGATTGTCAGCAGAACAAGCTTTAGCAGAAGGCGACATGCGAGTGATTTAACTAATTTATGACGTTACTTTACTTTATGACAAAACTAGTTCATTAAACAACGTCAATCACTGTGGACGATAAAAAAATAGGAGTTGAAGCTATTGCATCTACAGAAAATACTCTTGAAAAACATGTGAAAAGCGCCTTATTGCAATGCAGGGAGAGATTTGAACGTTTTCTAAGTTAAATATGTTTTGAATAAATTAAGTTCAATATTTATGGATCGAAAGCAATCTTCAATTCATATTTTAACAAAAACTTGTAAATAATTTTGAAATAATTCTTTTGCAGGTGATATTTACACGATAACAAGCACCTAGCCTCTCTTTTATAAACCTCGTAAAGGAAAGTAATGAAACGATTTTTGGTCAAAATTTCGTACTAAACGGAACTTCGATCAAATCTATAAAAATCTATAAAACAGATATTTCTATAAAGCGCAATTTAGGACGTTTTACTATAGTACAAAACATGCAAAAAGGTATGAATTGTGAGTAATAATTTATATTTAACGCGGAACCAACAAATAACAAGCTATACTTCATGAAAAGCCGACGGGTTTGGTCCAGGTGTAATTAAAACTCCCATTTGAGCTTAAAGAATAAAAAATTATTGGTCTCTAAAGCGGGTCGAACTCGCAGCTCACTGAATTACGCCAGTTCTGAAAATTAAGGATGACCTAACATATTTAAATGGTTTATTGTCTGTAAAGTTCATCATCCATGCTAATTTCTTATAAATCCAACAAAAAGGAATCATTGTTCCTATACCTATTTTCAGAACGTGTCTTCTATATAAAATGTGGTTATTTTAATTTTTTTTTTAAGATGATGTTTTTTTATAAGCAACCCAACTTTTGGCCTCCTAGAAAAGTTGTCTAAAAATTGCCTTAAAAGTCATAAGAAAGCTGCACAGAAAAAAAGTTGGTTTGAGGTTAACGGATAAATTGTTCAGATTTTTAGGTTCCATTAAGCTAAATGATCATCTTTCAAATAATGTATTAGTATTTGATGCCTAAAGCCACTGTGCGTCTTTACTATCTTTTAATAACGTAGAAGTAATTAGTCATTTTTCTTAGATACTTTGTTGATATCTTTTTATTAACTTTAGTCGTGGATAGGTCGCATAAAGGAGTTGAAACCAATTTTTTTACTATCAAAATTTCTATTTGCAGAAAATAAAGTATTAGTTACAGAACGAAATTGAAATTCAATTGAAAAAAATTTTTGAAAAACTTCTTGTGTCACTTTCCAATACCCTCCACGATTTTTTGCACGAGCGTTTCTTTTCTTTCAGAATTGCCAGCGAATAAAATATTTAAGCTATCAATGATTCTCCGGCGACGTATAGGCCTATATAAAAGATACCAAAAACATAATAACTAAAATAGGAAACAGTATTTCTTTATTTTTTAGAGACTTGTGTTTCGCTATTGAAATCAACAATGTTATTCTCAACAACTTGACCTGATAAAAAATAAAATAAATAAATAAATAAAATAAATGCTAAAACATGAATTGCTATTTCAAATCCAACGATGATCGAACTTCTATATGACAATTTTGAGAATGGTTTTTGACCATCAGATACACAATTATAAAAAACTGGGTAAAACTTTTCCCCATCA
The DNA here is from genome assembly GCA_035046665.1 of Euphysa ruthae. Classification (NCBI taxonomy): domain Eukaryota; kingdom Metazoa; phylum Cnidaria; class Hydrozoa; order Anthoathecata; family Corymorphidae; genus Euphysa; species Euphysa ruthae. The sequence goes on from JAUZNK010055349.1 coordinate 10,656, forward strand.
GCATTTAAATTTTGGAAGACATCAAATCAAGAACAAATTTTAAAATAAGATCAGACTTAATTATTTTTAAAATTAAGGAATTTAAGACTACATTTATAGAAATCTCAAATTTAAAAAAAACTACGTTTTGGATTGGCATTTATCGGTATTTTTTATTGGTAGTTGTATATATCGCTACTCGCTTATGTGCACAGTGAGTTCACTGATGACTACTTAAACCCTCTCTTGGAAAAAATAAATATTGTAATGGGAAACTTTAATTTCGTTTTGTTTAATTATGACAAATCTACTGATGTTTCTTACTTTATAGAAACAAATGTTTTACATTTTTACTTTCTTTCTATAAATCAACCAACACGCATACATCCCATTCTAAAACTCCCATTGGCAACATTTTTCCTAACTTCTTTTTTCCAGACATAGTATCTTGAAAACTTAGTCTCCATATCAGAAAATCTAGTCTACAGTTTTTTTAATTGCCGTACATGCACGTCATGAGACTGGGGTGCATATAAAAGTTTATAGCGGGCGTTTTAGGGGCGCAACAGCTACCAAATACAACGGAAAATGTTCCTGACACATTTGCAAACCTTTTGAGACCAAAACGGGTTCATGTTTGTTTATAGTTTTAAAACAGTGAGGCAAAGTATCAAAGAAATTTTTTTTTAAATATGGCGTCCAAAAAATCTGGTGCCAGTAATTTTACAGCAAAGGAAGTTGTCAATTATGTCTTCCAATCTTCCAAAATGATAGTGAACTTTCTTCTTTGAACGATTCCTTTTCAGAAGGTGACGGTGAGTTTTTCATAGACTCAGAAACAGAAGAAGAAGTTATTTTTTCCTCTTCTTTAGACGAAGAAGCTGAATGTTTCTAAACCTACTTCTGGGTCTTCTAAGCTAAATTGAGCTAAAAGGAGAAAGAAAAGTATCTATGAGACAATAAATTGGGAAGGTGAGCCTCCACAGGTATGCTGCCGTTTCGATTTGTCGGTGAATCCGCTGTTGTTCATCAGGACGTAGTAAACAACGATCCGCTAGAAATTTTGTTTACTCACAACATGTGTTCCTGATACCGTCACAACCGTCAAACGGAAAGGCCAAGATAAAATGATTCCTGATTCGTGTACAATCGTTATATGGCATGGGGGGGCGTTGATCATGGCGATCAGATGGCCACGTCCTACCCATATGAAATCAACCGGGTAAAAAAGTGGTACAAAAAGTACATGCACAGGCTGTTGAATTTAAGTTTATTGAATGCTCATATAATCTACCAGAGTGAATGAAGGTGGAAAGCTTTCATCACTACATTTTCGAATGAAAATTATATCGGACACTGTGTCTTTTTATGGTATCGATAACGCAAGAGCAGCACGTGGTGGTCATCCAAGTCTCGATGAAGACAATCTTTTCCGTTTAGTTGACCGCCACTTTCCAAGCTTCATTCCTGAGACTGAATCCAAAGAAAAACCTCAGAGAAGATACGCAGGGATACTAGATATTATTGTGCTGAATGTGACAAACCATTGTGTGCAGCACCCCGCTTTGGAATTTACCACACCAAAAAGGTGTTTTGAGATGTAAAAAATGTTTTTGTATGTTTTTAGGGAATAACTGACTCATTTTGTGTCTATATAATGTGTTTTATCATGTTTAAGATACTTTTAAGTGGTCCTACAAAAAAAAAGGAAAATTTGACTTTTTTCTCAAAATAACCCGTTATTTTTAAAACGGCCGGGCAAAAAAATACCCGACGCTTAAGGGGTTAATACCTCAAGCTAACAAATAAACACACCATAAGCCTGTAATGAGAAGATGCTTTACACATTTTAAGGATATAATGATTTATTCAAAATATATCAAATGTGAACTGCGAGGAGTACATAAAAGATGGAAATGATACAAACAGTTCACTTAATATTTTAATATAATAAACTCTTTGAAACTGGTCTTGATAAGCATGATGTTCGCTATAAAAAACTAAATAAAAAACAAGTTGCTAATTTTAATAAGACATGGAAAACTAATGGCATCATAAAATCTATAAATAATAAAAATAAATTTAAAATTTGCTTAAAAATATTTGCCACACAATTTTTAGTTCTCATTTGAGATATGAATGTTATGTATGGGGTCAGTCAAGAAGCAACCATTTCTCTAAATTAGTTTCTCTAAAAAATAGAGCCTTGAAAATTATTTTTTTCCAACCAAGACACTCTCCTTGCAACATCCTATATCTAAGAAGTAAAAATTTTTGATTTGATCTGATTCAGTACACTAACTACCTTTTTGTTTGGCAACAGAATTGCTCCTTACTTACTTCTGTTTTTAATAACTACTTTACTAACAGAACAGGATGTAGTCATAATTGGAGATCAGTGACCAATAATAACACTTAAACAGACTGTAAGTTATTGTGTCAACTCATTAACATGGCAGTGTATCTTATCGTGGAGCATACTCCCAAACAAACTCAAAACAGATCTAGTAACGTCTAACTCTAAAAACCTATTTTTACGGTCACTACTTAATTTTTTTTTTTTCTTTTTTTTTTTTGATGTATAAGATTCCATGCTTTAAATAGATTTTGACAGCACTCTTAGATTGTATTTATATTTTTTAATTTTCTTGTTTGTCTGATAAACAGATGACATTTTTTATTTTATTTCTGGCATCTTTTTATATCTTTAGTATGTACATAGTTTCTTATTAATAATTGTTTGTTAATAGTAATCTCAGAGTAGAGAGCACTTTTTTGAAGACTTGATAGTTGTAAAGGTTTTTGAGTAACTTTTCTTCAACTTGTGATTTGCATTCCATTTTCAAATATTTTTGTGTCGTCACGTTTTCGTAATGTTTCACTATTTTTAATGCTCTTTTGTTTTCTGATAGCGCCGAATGTATCTACTATCTATCCAAAAATATTACATATAAAATACCTATTTTCATAAACATTAAATTCGTTTGATATATATAAAAATAAATTTATTGCTATTATTTCTATTGTACAATTTTTCAAAAACATGAAATAAATCGATTGATATAATGTTTTGAAATTTTCATTCGCATTAGAAATCGATAAAAATTTGCTCTTCTACATTCTGTGTGACAACAATATTCACTTCTGCTTTTGAATTTGCGTCAATTTCAAAGAAATCTTCGTCAATTGCAGATAAAATAGCGTTCAAGTCATCACCTGTGTCGATATTACTACCAAAACTAATTTACAAGGACGTGAAAAGAAAACTGAACTCATCTTAAAATTACAAGACTATGAGAAAAAAGTAGACAAAATTTGAAAAAGTTTTGTAACCTTTTTTGAAGTTTTGTTGGTTTTTATCTTTCGACTTGCATTTTGTAACGTTATGTCATAAATAGCTTGTGTTTTGACAGAGTGCAGCAACAGCAACATTTTTTACTATCTGTGTATTCAGCGGTGACATAATTTTCGACTAAAAATTCTAATAAAATCATACTGTATTATCATTAGCTTAATTACGAGTGGGAACCCTATAATAGCCTATAAAAGAAAAAGAAAACGGCTTTATAACATTGCTTTTATTTTTATTGATATCTGATTTAATTAATGGCTTATTAGCAGGTTTTTATTAAATCATAGCCAAAATAGGTGTTTTCTCTCTGTTTTGCAATGATAATTCATTCAAGTGTTTTTTGTAAATAAGTAGTAAAAAGACTTACCTTTTGGCTCACAATAGATTCAAGTCTAAATAAAAGTCTTAAAATATTGGTCAGATCCTAAAGTTACTGCTCTTATGGTGTTTGTTGATTTTATAACGTAAATGGTATTTATGAAATTTATTATAGAACTGTGATATCACCACTGTTTTTTAAGTTATTTCATCGTCAATTTAGCTTCTTGACCAAAATTTACGGAAAAACAAATTAAGAAACGTAACGATAATTCAGTTGTCGTCATACTCCAATCAGACTAAACCTGAAGATATTGCGTCATTAATGAAATTACCCATAACTGTCTAATAGAAAAACTATTTAAAAGACACAAATATCTATAATACACATTTTAGCCTCATTGCTAATCTAGGGGTGCAACTAAGCAACTATAAATGTCTGGTAAAAGGACTCCTTTTAAAAAAAAACTCGACTTTAAGGCAAAAAAATATAGGCGTAGCTACTATAGCAAGTTGTTCATTTTGGAGTCTACTTGAGATGGTCAAAGGCTGGAACATTATACTAGCAACCTTATTAGAAAACTACAGATTAGCCTTTGATTTTTATTCGACAAACAAGAAAAGTTGATTTAAGTCATAGGTTTAAAAATTTTAAATTTTATTTAAAATTTAGGAGACTAGACTGCAGAAATTGTAAGGAATGTGGGTAAGGATACACTGGTTGCATGATAAAGAATCTCTGTAAAGATTTTACTTCAAAGTCAGTTAAGCAGGTTATATTAATATGCACTTGTAATTAATGTAATTGTTGTTATTAATTACTTGAAATTATTTTGTAACTTATATCATATTAATAATAATACATAGTTAACTAATAAAGAAGATTTTTTTTTATTGTGATCTTGGGAGCATGTCTATAGGTGCGGATACATAATATTCTATTTTCATGTATTTTCCATAAATTATATAACTACACTGATAGCAGTCATTCAACCAATCATCTAATAGTTTTACATCTACACACATTTCTAAAACCAAAAAATTTACTGGATCGTTTGAATATCGGGATTTAAATTGATCATAAGTAAGTAAGTAAGTAAGTAAGAAAGTAAGTAAGTAAGTAAGTAAGTAAGTAAGTAAGTAAGTAAGTAAGTAAGTAAGTAAG
>JAUZNK010055360.1:0-15468 GCA_035046665.1 Euphysa ruthae
ACTACATTCTCCGAAAAACGCATGTATTTCAGTTTTTCAAGCAAGATATTAAGATCTATTGTGTCAAAGGCCTTTTGACACGTCCAGATCTACCTCTGGACGCTGTTTAAACGAAATGAGAAACCTTGTTAACAGGTGTCTTTCTTCCTTCAGTATTACAATTTTATCCTTCATTTTAACTTTAGTTGTGGCCACTGTTGCATTAAACGTTGGTAGCTTTCTTCTCTTCAACCGCACTCAAATCGACTTTGTTCCCCAAAACTTTTCAGTTTCAAACTTGGTTAGCAGCTTTTTACCCTAATCTTCAACTGCAAATTATCTGGAAGGACAGCTTTTGTAACAATTTTAAACATGCGGACTTCTTCGTGAAAGTTGAAATCATGAGTTGTAAAGTCTTCTGATAGTTTTTTCTATTGCCTACAATCCGAGCATTTGTGCTACCAGTAAACTGATAGTGCTCCTTTTTGCTTTTGGAACTAATTTCCAGTGTGTCTTGAAACTCTTTAATAACCTTGTTCATATATGAGGCAACAAGGAAATGTTTCTCAAGAGCTGATGATTTATTTTATGTACCTTTAATACCTTCCATAACCTTCATAGGTCTGTTTTCATGTTCGATGGCGTGTTTGGTACCAGTGCCTGAAAAAGGTATGTGAGCTTTGTTAACAATGAAATTTCTTTGTAGGAAAGACCAGATTTGTGGATCAGAAATCTGCAATTCACATATTGAGACAAGTACACAGGCGTCAAACAGGAAAAATTTTAAGGGTCAAATGCGAAGGAATATCTGGAAATTTCATAAAGACTTAGCAAATCGAGATCCCATAAACCATGTCTGGTTGCACGGATAAACAACAAGAGTTTTTCAAACATGGTCAAGAAGTTCGTAAGAAACTTTAACTGGTGCTTTAACTGTAGATCGAAATTTCTTGCATCTGTGGAAACGAGATTGACTGTAATATTTCTGTCATAGAAGATAATTTTTGCGTTATTCCATCGTTTTCTCTCTTCAGGCAATCATCAATAAGATCTTTAATTATGTTAGCATTGGCTTGTCGAACGTCTTTTTCTATTTCTTGATTGTTCTCTAAGAATTTTTCAAGGTATATTTTCCATGAAGCTATATTTTTAGTTTGTTAAATAGTAGCCCGTCCATAAACACCTGCTTCAATAAAGATACTGTCTAATCCACTGCTGTTAATATATTTCCCAAAGGCTTTCAAAAAAGCGACTACAACATGCAATTCACCCATTCTAAAGACGAATATTTAGAGGTAACTTCCAGCTTTGACCGAAGTTCAATGCATTTAGAATAGAGCTGTAGATCCATTATAATGATGGTTTTTCCTCCCGGTGAAACTTCAGTTCAAACTTTTTCTGCTGCTAGTAAAGCTGAATAAAGGTTTGATTTGTTGGTTTTCCCCGGATCAAAGATAAACAACAAAACGTGGAAGCAGGACTTTCATCAGTTGCTAGTGAGTTGAAAACTGACCATTTCGGAAGTTTGTTATTTGATATATTCATTGCTTTTAGTAAGAAATACACAATGCTGTAGAATTTCTGTATGAAAGTTTCGAATAATGACTGTGTTTCTTCGTATGACGTGTAAGTTTTATTTTCCCGTACCAGTTCTTGACAATACTGCTGAGGATATCTACTCTGAGGTTGAATACCCTGCGATATTTTACTGGAACGATCTATTTCAATGGGTAATGGAATGGAGTTTACATCGTTTTCCTGAAATACTACAATTGCTGTGCCATAGAGTTGGTCTTTCCCGTCATGAGTGTTTATTTTCAGGTCAGAGTTGTCTATCGTGTAATATACTTGATTTGTTGGAGACAAATGTGATGGCATAAAAACTCCATTTTTTTCTGCCATTTTGATTCTAATTTTCCTTACCACAGCATCTTTGATTCTCTGGACATGTTTTTATTTTATACGATAACTCATGTTTGACAGCATCGCCAGTAACTCTGCATTGCGTGTTTTCTGTAGTATAGCTAGACCTAAACCAACTAACAGTGGTGTTTCTCTCATTTCTCTCAAATCGCTTTTGCTACCAGTGCCACTTGGATTGCAGCTCACTTGTCTTTTTGTTTTCAACAACTGCATTAATAACTGTGTCACACTTGTCACTGCTCGATTTACTGACTCTTTTGTGACTTCGTGCTCTCTTTCTTCACTTGGCCCAACAATTATTCACTCTACCAGTGCCGACAGCTGAGGTAGTGATTGGTAGTCTTTGAAGTTACCATTAAATTTCCACGTAGATTCATTAAGCATCTCTTTTCGTATAATCTTTACAACATTCATAATTTCCTTCAAATTATTCGATTTTTTTGTTATCAGAAATATCTTGGTCAATTGCATGTCCTTGAGCAATATTTTACCTCGTCCTCTGCCATACTCTGTTATCTTCTAACAAATTTTTTCTATAACTTTATTTGTTTATTTGTTTATATGTTCATTTTCTATAATATTTTTGAGCTCTAAGTCTGATTGAATGGAAGAACAGTTTTCTTCTACGTCTATATGGCATATATTGCTTTTATTGCAATCCTCTCAGAGGACACCAACAATTTAAATGGTATTTTACTTCATTAGCTACTGCATCTTTGGCGGAGTTTATTGTATTAAGGCGAAGGACTCCAGACGTTTGGCATATAATATACAATTCACGAACATATGGGACAGTAGCTGAACAGAGTGACCTTTCATCTTGTTCACAGTCACCAACAGGACGCTTTGATGGCCACCCTAGTTTTCTCTTTGTTACCGATATGCCGATATTATAATTTGGTCAAAGGCTTCGTTGCACCTGCTTAGATAGTAACGCTTTTCAGCATTATCAAAGTTTGTGTAGCAGTGTCTGTGGTAAAAACCAGTTATACGTTCTAAATATTTCGAATTATTTTAAAGCATAAAGGCCGTTTTCTACTTAAACAAATCGGTGTTCCAAAACAGATTCTGCTAATTACTGACCAGGCAATATCTTCAGGTTCAACAAATGTGTAGAAAGTACAAAAAAAGTGTATTTTTTAAAAAAATTATATTTATTTGTCCATTTTGATTTTTTTTAAAGATTTTACAGACCAAAACTCTAAAATGCGTTCTGGTCTGTAAAATATAAAGTTGTCACGTGACTTGGATAGCATTGAGTTTAAACGGTCAGGCATGTAAACACCCCCTATAATTGGCAAAAAATGACACAATGCATCCATATACAATTCATGTTATAGCAGTTTTTAGGTTTATGACGTCATAATATTCCGGTCTGTAAATTAAACAGAAATTGGAACACGTTTTTTTTGCCCCTTATTAGTCCTAGTTTCCAAAATACAAATGATTGCTCGTAACAAAAATTTTGAAGTTATTTCAGAATGAATACCAGAACATACGAAGTAAACATTAGATTTTTTTTTTTTTTTATCTGAAAGTAATAATAAATCAATGTTTTTTTCGCAAATTACTTTGTCTCTACATAATACACTCGACCTTATAACTATATTTACTGCTCTCATTTATTCCGTTGCGAAGAGTAGTAAACCCGTACACTGTGCAGCTTGCTTAATATACCATCAAATTCAATAACAATCTAATCATTTTCTAATATTTTTATCCATTTTGTCTATCTTTTTAATGATAATCCGCATCAAATACATTAAAATGACACGATTCTTGACTCCACAGTTCAGTCAAACACACAGTTTCCAAATGGCTCCATTCGCGCACCTTTTTCTTTTCTTTAACTTTTTTTGCTTTTTTTTTTTTTTTTTCTTTACCCTTTTCCATACTTTGCATTAGTTCATTATCAATCCACCAATTCTGGTCACCCTGCTAATCATTAAATAGCCGGTGTTCCTCATCGTTAGTTCTCTTCCTTTCTTGAGTTTCTTTCTCTTTTGCTTGAAATTCTTGTTTTGCAGCGGCGATTCTGTAAAATGAACACTCGAACCTCGAAGTATGTGTCCCCATCCTTCCAAAAAATTCCTCCTAAAATTGCACTGGAACAAAGAAAGTAGCAATCGTAAACTGGCTTGGAGATTAATTTTTTGTTAAATTCAACGAAAATATGAAGAAATGGCCGTATAACCTAATGTTAGATAGTTCTAACAATAATGTGATAGTAAGAAATAGTTTCCAGTCACCATACGAAATTTTGATATACAATCCAATAAAGTTATGACAAAATTTGTAGATATAAAATTAATCTCTGGATCTGATGCATCAACTGCAGCAGTAATGTTCCAAATTGTAGATACTCTCATGTCTAACCACAGTATTAATTGGGACCATTGTCTTGCTATTGGTTTAGATAATTCTATTAATTGGTGCATGTAATTCTATAGCATTTAGAGCTAGAAGGGAAGAACAAAAAGATCAGTATCGCTGGCTGTCCGTGCACCATTTTACACAATGCTGTATGTAAGTCTGCCACAGCCGTTTCAGAAACAACCAACTGTGATATGGAAGTTCATGCGGTAGATTTTTTTTTTACTGGTTCTTCTAAGCGAAAGTCAATTTTGAAAGAACACTTCGAATTTTGTAACTCAGAATATAAAAGGTAATCAAGTTAATTTCAAAACGATGGCTCTGTTTGAAGATGTGCGTCAATCGTGAGTTAAATTTTCAAAGTTTTTCTGATGTAAGATTCGAGCGTATGGCAAAAACATTTAGTGATCCCATGCTTGAAGTTTATTTGCTTTTCTACCAGTCAGTATTACCCGTTTTTACTATTTTCAACAAGAATTTTCAGATAACAAACAATAACAAACCCAAATGAGTACGGACTTGCTACTTTGATCCCTTAGATCCAGCAGGGATTTTTTTTTAAATTTTTAAGTCTATAAGCCAAAAGATAAACCTAAAGTTGAATATGCCAAGGGCAGTGTATCCATATTTTTAAATGCTTGTGGTATTTTTTTTTTCAATTAATAAGGCGTCTTAACAGCTTATAAATCTCATAATATTTTGATCATGATTTTAGTACAAAGAAACGTAGAGTAAATGTAATATAAAAATACATTCTAATATCACAGCTTGTTACTTTATCCCTAGTATCGAAAGGCGTTTTGCAGAGCCATAATAGCGCGTTTTAGCGCTTAAGTTTATTCTCTGAGTCTGAGTCTGTAAACCGAAAAATTTTCTGTGGAACGTGGTCTTAATTTTATTAATACTCTAGTTAAAAGGATTTTTTTTCACATCTACTTACAGAATTTTTCTTTTTATTTTTAAAAGCTTTAAACATATTTGTCTCAAATTCAAAAATTTAAAGTTGTCAAATAATTGATCTTTTGAATTGAAATTTTCAGGAGTTGTTTAAATTTATAAAGCGTAAGTTTTGGGAAAGGCTGAGAAATTGAAAAAAATATTTAGTCTAGGTTTGGGACTCATTTAGTGAATTTTTTTAGCCGTCTTTACCTATAGTGGTAAAAATACTTGTTTATGTATCAACTTTTAGGTATCAACCTGAAAATTTCCCAAAACATGTATATTATTAGTATAAATAATCTGTCAAAATTTTAAAATCTAACAGTGGAACAGACGCACACTATCTATGACTTTTCTGAGCCAGTGGGCCCAAATTTCCAAGTCCCAGGCTAAACTTTTGATTCTTTTTTTTTTTTTTTTTTTTAAATTTATTGTTTGTTTATATCTTGATTGTATCAAAATATGAAGCGCATTACACAAACTTGTCAGAATTTAGGTTTTTAACCCATATAGTTTCTTGAAGTAACCAGTATCTAAGTGTGAACCGTTTAAGTTAAGTTGATTGGAAAAATTCGCATATATGCAAATATAGCTATGAAGGATCGATTGACGGTATGGAGCCAGTTGGTATGCAAAAGCTTTTCGAGCGTTATATTACAGAAAGAAAGCTTTGCTATGTAGATTACTTAGATGACGGTGATATTAAAAGATGTTTTCCAGTTAAAAATGTTTATGACCAGTTGGAGGTTAAGAAGCTTGATTTTGTCGGACATTACCAGAAGTATATAGGAAAAAGTTAAAGAACTGAAATAAACCTTCTAAAATCTTGGGGGCAGGGTAAATTAAACAACCCAACAATACACGATATTCAGACTGAGTGGACTTTTGAGTAAATTTTACAAACTTTACAATTTAAGCCTTCTGAATTAATGGCAAAATTCTGTTTTTGCTGTTGTAGATGCTGCAGTTTTTTGCATTTACGACATCAAGCTGATTGTGAAGAATATGCTTTCATGCCTCAATCATAAAAGCTTGAATCACATTAACACTACCTAGTGTGATTCTTGAGATAAAACCTCTACTTAACAGAGTGCGTCAACCTCTTACCGAGGGTTCTAAAATTATTTGTGATCCAGTTTTCATTTTTTAGAAAAAATTAAAAGAAATCAAACTCTAACAGGAGGATTGTTGTCACAAGTACAAACCAAGGAAAAAGATTCCCTAAGATAACCAAAGATATGCTCACCAGTGAAACTGAAATCCTGGGAAATTTTTGAGAAACTGTTATATAGGAAATTAAATTCTCGCAAAGTTTTTCCAAAATTCCAATCTTCGAATCCCACAAAAACGAATATACTTCCACCAAGGATAAATAACTGGCTTAAACATCACCTTACCACATAAAATCATAACAATTTTTGACAAAGTATGATTTTAAGGATGCAGAAGATAAATATCGTCATCTTTTACCGATAGCCATCATTGACGACAGATAATTCTGTAAAATATTGCAGCCGACGAAACAATTAATTCCAACGTGTTTTTTGGTATGCTTGATGATTTTTATTTATTGAGTATAAATTTAAGCCCTCTTTAAGGGGGATTAAAAACATTTAAATAAAAACTAAATTTAATTGGTTGTATATATTTATTGCACGACATATGTTTCAGCTTTGCATTTTGAATGCATTTATTTGGATAATAAATGCTCACCAAATGATTAAAAATATAATTTCTTTCAAATAGATTACCTTTTCATGCACTGAGTTATTATACAACAAAAAATTAAAACAATAGATTTATGATGCTGTGTTAGATCCTAATTCAACAGGAACGTAAATGTTTGAAAGAGCACTAGTGGTTAGGTTGAAATAACATCAATATAGTATTTGTGCGAAACTATAAAGACCACATTGAATGTTGGAAGTGAAGTGAATGTGTGAGAAATGTCGGTAAAGAGGAAAGCAATCTTATCTGTGTATTGGTCACATTGGCTTTAAAAAAACCATGCGTGTTGTTTGATTACTTAAGATTACTAAAATAGCAAGAAATTTGTTTGCACAGGTTTTGCTCTGCTTAGGGTAATTTTTATTTGTAATTGTAAGTGGCAATGAAGCAATTGAGAGCATATTTTGTGGTCCACAATTTCCTCCATCAACTGATGTTGACATAACTCCATATCTATACTTCTATCAGATGTTTGACGATGATTGCCATTATTTTTGAAAACACAAACATGTACAGTGTACAGAAATCAGGGACGTCAATCAATGTTTCTGATGATGACATTGAACAGTTTGTAGGATTATTGATTATGATGGCAATTATAAAGCTTCCAACACAAGGTATGTTTTGGGCAAAAACCACTCGCATTCTGTCAATTGCAGATATCACGAAAGTCAGAAGGTTTGAAGAAATAAAACGGAACCTTCATTTTAGCGGCAATGCGTTATAGCTGCTTAATGATCTTCCCAATTATGATAAGCTTTTCAAGATAAGCCCAGTGATTGATGCTGCACAAACAAATTGTAAATATTTCCCATAAGAAGAAGAACAGGCAATTGATGAAAAAATTTTGCCGTCTAAGGGCAGATCATATTTGAGACAATACCCTCTAACAAATCAAATAAGTGGGGTATCAAATTCTGGGCTCGTTAGGGAGTCTCTGGTATAGTGTAAGATTTCGAAGTGTACACAGGAAGAAGGCATGGAAACCAAGATGATGAAGTTCATTAGATTTTTATGGGTGGTAATGGTTTATCTAGACTCACGAGTAGTTTACTAAAACAAGCGAACAAAAAAATACATTTTTATAATTTTTTTTCGTCTCTAAATTTAATGCTGAAATTGGAGGAAGACAAGGTTTGGGCAATTGCAATCATCTGTGAGAACCGGTTGAAAGAGGCTAAGACACTTTTAAAAACTGAGAAAACTTTGAAGAAAAGTGGAAAGAATATCTTGGTAGTGTTATTGATGCTAATTCGGGTGTTTTTATTGTAAGATGATTTGATAATAACATTGTGCAATTGTTTTCACACTGTTCGAGCGAAACTTAGTACCTTTGCATGCAGATGCTTTAGAAAGGATACGAAATTTATACATATCGATAGACCAGCTATAGTTGAGAATTACAATGCCCATATGTGGGGGTGGTTTGTTGATCTGTGTGACGTATTTCATGAAGCATACTGTGTCGTAAATTTTCTGGAGATTCAAAATATATAATCAGTTTTAGTTTTACTCATATTGCTCAAAAAAGAAATTTTTTAGAGGCAACTAAAACTTCATTCCTTAGTAAAGCCCTTAGTTACGTTATTTTAGAACCTAATTTTCCAAACAAATTGCCCACTCCGCGCTTTCTTATGGTACTTGGTATGTCTTCTTGTTGTATAGATAACACATCTTTGGATGGTCGAGACAAAACTACGGGAAAAAAGGCTTTTAGAGATTTTAAAGCCTAGCTAAAGGCCTAGTTCTCAAATAAAAGGTGTTGTTTAAACCACATCTTCATAACTATATAACTGTTATTTTCTTTCAGGTAAAAATTAACAAACAGTAAACATGATGAAAGGTGGTAAATATGACAGATCTTTTAAAAAATAGACGACGAAAAACAAAGAAATTTCCATTGCAACGGAATTTACGAAGCTACGTCTAGCAGAAACTATTAATGAATTAAGGTGGTCCTATAGTAAAAAAAAGTGAATTTTTGCATATTTTTAAAATCATATTTTTTAGGTAGATAGGCTATATAGAAAATGTTGGTGTAGTTTGTTTTTCAAAAAAAAAAAAAAAAGAAGAAAAATTGCCTAATTTTGAAATATAAACAATGTGGTAATAACTAATTCCAAAAAAATCGCATAGAAACGCCCTTAGCAACCCAACCCTATCCCTGCCAAGAAACCTTTAAAAACCATGTAAACAATTAATTCACGTTATATGCACGACTAGACTGACTCCTAACCATGTGCTTTTGAGAAATAGCTAAATGATAAACACTTTTTATATTCTAGGTGTTATTTTAGTAAATTTTTTTTGAATGAAATGATACATTTTGCATCTAGATATAGTTTCATATGTGTTTTATATGATTTCTTTCTTGTTTTGGTTCATATATATAGTTAGCTATATCATAGCAAAATTATTTTCCTTTATAGCGAATAACAATGAGAATAACAATAAAAGAAAACATGAATCTGCACTGCGTCGTAAAACTGGTGGTACAAAAACCTTTAAAACAGATTTTTTTAGGGGCAATAAGTTTAATAAATTTGTTATCTCGACATCTGAACTGAATAATAATACTCTTGTTCTTGAATCTACTTCATCTAAAAAAGCTCAAAAGTGAAAATAATACCAATAATAAAGCAATATTGGATGACGACGACACGGAATAATATCCTGATTGCAATATTTTCTTTCCATCGATGTTCTTACTCCTCGACAACGATATATTAACATCAGTTAAAAAATTACTTAGAACATGTCCAAATTGCCATCAAAAATAAATTCACAATAAATGCGATTTATCACATACAAAAAGGACTCTACTTATTATTAAACTTTGTATGTAAGACAGAGGCTTGTGATTGGAGCCTTTTTATACTAGTAAGCGTTTGGGCCAAACACCTGGTCGGAACAAAAAATCATTTGAAATCAATAAATAATCGGGCGGTGCGCGGTGTTGTTGCAATGAAAGAAATGGGCATATACCGTCCTCAAAACATTTTGCAGTTTGATGAATATTCCACCTCCTATGCAAATAAAATTTTTCAATAAAATGCAACAAAATAATTCTTCAGCATAAAGTGTTGATACAAAAAACTCCATGCACAACGTAAAGTTTTCAGTGAAAGCAAAAGGAAGGCGTTGTGTATTGTCCTGGGTTGTTTTTGTTTTATATATTTTATGAAGTATACAATAATGGTTTATATTAATATTAAACTTTGTTTCTGAAAGGTTTTGCAGATGCAGTGCAGGAAATATAAGGAGTGACCTATGGATCTGGATTGTTTTAAACCTTAGATTTACTTGTGTTGAAAATGCCGTTTTCTTATTTCTAAATTTTTATAATTTTAGCTGATATATAATGCTCAGCATAATATATTGGTGATTTTGGAAAAGGAGGTCCCATTATATTTTTATGTGCGTAACATATTGATCCTTTTACAATAAAAAGACCATTTTAAACCAGTATTAATATATATAATATAATAAGAATTTACCGTAGGAAGTAAAAAAATACCATGTAGCATCTGATTTTAACATTTTATTTTAGTTAGTCGTCTCATTACTTTCACATTTAAACGCGGTTATGCCATAACTGGTTTCTTTTGAACTCTGCGTCATTTAACTTTAGAACGCTTTGACCAATTGCTTTCAAATTTTTTGAGTTTGTCAATTGGTATATTGTATACCAAAATTTTAAAAATTAAAAAAGGGTTTTTTGAGATTTATATTTGTCTGATGACTTTTTGAAGCCAAAATACCGAAAATGCTTTTAATACAAGGGTGTGTTAAAAATTTCATTTAAATACCTTTAACCGTTCATCTGTTATATGTAGTTTTATTCATATTTTGTACCCGATACCCAAAAAAATTTGGTTGCCCGCTCAAAAGTATAACTTTATTTTTTTTATTCATTGTAATGTATAAAGTTCTTTCATATTTGAAAATATGAAAAGAACCTATAATAAAGATTTTAGGATATTTACTACAGGACTGCTTTAAACGATATATATATATATATATATATAATATATAATATATATATATATATAATGAAAATAGTAATAGTCAATGATGATGGACAGTTAACAAGTTCCTCATCTAAATCTAGTACTACTACTAAATACATTACAATTATCTGCTTCCCAAAGAAAGTTATCAACAAATTCAGTTCAATAGAGCTGAAATTTTTACAGTTTATACCTAACATATTATCTAGGGTAATAAACTAACACAAACTCACACCTATAACTTAAACCAGTGAAAAAAATTAGAATTATTTTTCTCTAAAAAAAGTTACATTTTTCAAAAAATTCAGACTGTTTGCTAAAATTAGTCATGTCTTCATTGTAGTTCATTGTTAAATGATGAAAAATACCTGAAAATTTAATTAAGATTGAACTATCAGTTTAAAAGATATTTATACCGTCATATTACCAATTTTCAGGTTTCGGCCATCTTTAATTGGTTTTTAACTGAAATTGTAGCTAAAGTTGAAAAATTCACTAACAAAACGTAAGAGAGGAAGACCATCACTTGACTCAGCCATTAACCTAACAACACCACCTTCTCTAATAAGAAGACCGCCAACTGTCCAAGCACTACCAAAAGATGTTCAACTTGATGTTTGGACATTCTCCAATGTTCCAAGAAAAACAGCAAAGATGTAGAAAGTGTCGTAAAGGATATACAACATTGTTCAAACTCTGTTCAGTGATTGCCTTTGGAGTCAGTTTTGCTAGCGTAGGAAATAGATGAAATGATATCGTTGTCATCTACAATCCAAAACACTGTCGCAAAATCTACAAGTGAATCGTAATTTATCTTAAAACCTCCTCAGTTAAAGCGGCTTTGAACAGCAAATGTTCCAGAAAGCACTTTTAATTTAACGGTCATCTGAAATATTACCTTTCGCGTCCTCCTCCCGTATCCACTTCAAATGTAGAAAATCTAGTTCAGTAACGCGGAAAAACCCGGGAATTTTTATTTTGGTGTTTCCACTTATTATTTTTAGAAGCCGAGAATCGCTCTGTTTCATATTTTTATTTACAGCTATCAATCTAGATTTTTATTCGATAACTATTCGATGAAAAGCAATATGCAACAATATTGTTCTCATCCAAAAATAGCAGACCAGAGTTAATTAAACTAAAATTAGTCTCGATAGACAGCTCGTTAAAGGAACATTTTATTTTGCCAATTTCGTCTTTTGAGGAACGTGCTCACTAAATTAAATTTATCGAATTTTGGTTTAAGGACGCAAACAGAAGTACTATCCGATACGCCTTATAAAATGCTACTTACTTTTTATGTAGTAACAGCTTTGTTACTTTCACTTGATTTTATTATTTTGCTTACCCATGTTAATGCACGGTGTTGTACTGGAACAACAATTTCAAATATTACCATCACAACAAAAAATTGTGGGGGGTTTTTTTTTTTTGAAGATGTCATACCAACATTTAAATTTTTTGGTTCGTCGGAAGATAATTTGTGTATGAAAGGGTTAAGGTTCAAAGTTCTTTTTTGAATTGAATCTTAAGCATGTACTTTTTAAAAATTATATTACTACTTATTTATATAATTATTATTTAAAAAACCAAGCAAACAAAATAAAATATGCAAAACCTAAAGATTTTACTCAACTATAACCACGTCTCCTATAGACGTCCTGTTCTCATAAATAAAGTCAAATCTGGTATTTATTTGGAAGTCTATAGTTTGATTATTTGAACTTTTTAAAAAGCAATTTCAGGAAATACAGATGTATTCCAAAACAGAGTAAGATTATAGAGAAAATCAAGTCAGAATGTTTTATCAAAGTCTATACTTTCCAAATAATAGACTGATAAAGTGAACACGAAAAATTGTCGAGACAATCTTTGCCATTGAAAACAGTATCCACTTTTCTTAACTTATTCAGCACTTCAGAAAAATTCCAAAAAAAAAAAAAAAACAAAGCTTAAAACCGATATTTAGAAAATGAGGAGCCGTGTTAAGGTAATCAATTTTTTCCTAATAAACAAGTAGCTATATAGCAATATTATATACAAATGAAAAGCTAATGAAATTCACTGCATTAGGATAAAATAGTTAAATCAGCATCATTGAGTCCTGGGCACTAAATTGTTGTTCAAACTTCATGATTTTTCAATGACCATGATAAAATAGGATAAAATTAGCAAATCTCATTTTATCATTTCTAATTACCAATTTTTGAGGTCAGCTCCCATTTGACAATAGGGAGCCTAATCTCTTCGACAGACCCAAAATATTCAGCAAAGGTGTTTCTGAACACACTCGCGTCTTCACATACGTTTTTCTTAATTATAATTAAAAATTAATAGATTCATGAAAATAGAATCTTTCTTAAAAACCTTCTTACAATCACAGCTTTGCTGTCTTTTAGGGAAACGGAAGAAAATTTTATACTTCTCTCTGAAACATCTGGCCTCTTCGCCTTATCGAACATTTTTTTTCTGTCCACGAAAGTAAGTCTTAAAGTTTTGAGGGGACATTCTGAAATATTTATATCTAATTCCTAAAAAAGTTGTTGCAATTCACTTTTATTTCCTTACAGCGAATATTCTGATAAACCGAAGCCACTCATTTTACCTTTCATGGTTTAATCGTAAATAAATTTTATAAGCGTAAATTAAAACAAGCCTCCAGATTTATAATGTATACCTTAAAAATTGTTCAAACAATGCTTGCCTAGTTTTAACAATGCCTTATAAAAAAGTTGAATGAGGTGCGGTTCACGATTAAACTTATATTACGCCTAAAGGCTTTACTATCTTAATCTTTGCATTTTCGACACCACTAACCACAAGAACTATTTTTTCTCTTATCCGATATTAATAATAAAGGAAATAGTCACGAGAATAAAGTTTCGCGGATTTTTTTTTAAACATGTGAGGGTTTCTGTTAAATAGCATTAGATTAATATTTATTGCAAAGAAGAACACATATTTTTTGTGGTCAGCGGCGTTAATGCTACCATAACGATCCATACTTGTCATATTTAGCATGCCATTTATAAAAATGATAATTATGAATTAATACCAAAATATCAAAAATATCTAATAAAAAAGTTGAACTACTCAGGTATATTAGCAGGGGCATTTAATGTAACGCCTGATTGTTGAATGATGTAGTTTGCTGCGTAATGACCAACTTGAACGCAACGATCAGTATTTCTTCCTTGTACCAGTTGACTTAGAAAACCTAAATAGATAAAATTGAGCATATCTCAGTTAACTGAGTACCACTCGTATGATACCAAAATTATCCGTTCTGACTTTGGATTCAACTTAAAAATAAGATATTGATTGCTAATTGGAGGTTCTTGACTTTAAAATATTTTGGATTTTATTTCAATGCTTATTTTTGCGCTGTCGAGTATATAAAATTCTATCACGTCAAAAAAAAAATTCGTTTGCAGAAATCACTAAAATTGGATGTTTAAATGTGCAGGCCTCCCACGCCCTATTTATTGAAATAATACAGGACAAAAATATAAAGGCGGTAAATCATAAGTTCGCTATTTCTAGCAGCTTTAGGGTTAGGGTTTTAGGGTACGGTTATACTGTTATCCTACATCCAGTGACATAGCCCTCATATTGGTAATACTTGCAATTTTTTATTTTCACTGTTTCCATAAAGCAGCTTGCAGCGAACGCAGTAATTAAAGCAACGTACATAAATATAGCAAAGGCAGGGCAAAAATTAGAACTTTTCCAAGAAAAACAGGACATTTTTAAAGTAAAATAAGAATACAATAACGAAAATGTGGATGTCTACTCCAATTTTTCTAAGAAGAATAACATTTTCATTTTGTTAACTTTTCGAATTACAGCTTTTCGCTTCAATGCCAATGTAATCTTGTTCTGACAGGGAGCGATCTTATCAGGGCTTATGAAATTGCCATAAAAAAAATCAAGATACCTGAAACAGCCCAAATACATTACAGCAAAAAGCATGCAGAAATAGGAAAATGCAGTACAAAATTTTAGTTTTTTTATTAAAATACAGTACGTGTGGTAGACCTGTAATACCTATGGAGATAAAAAAAAAAAAAAAAAAAAAAATTAATCTTATTGCAATATAAGTGGTCTCACATTAGTAGTGCTGATCCAGCACTAAAACACTGTAAATTGACAGAAAATGTTGGTAAACTGGCGCCAAGCTTTCGAGCTTGTTTCAATGAATTTGGTGGGTTATCTTGATAACATATTTGTTAATTTTGATAAACAAAACTTTTCTTAGCTTTAGACTTTATCAATGATGCTTCAAATGCCATTCAACTTACCACCTACAAATGCATCACCATCCCCATTAGTATCAACAATCTTTTCTTTTTCAATTTTAATAATTGGATATTCAGTTATTTTGCCATCTAAAAAAATAAAAACATAGTGATTAATGGACTCCTGGTTTATGGTAAATCGAGAAATCTGCAACAATATATACATATGTACATATATACACACACATAACACACAAACACATATATATATATATACA
>JAUZNK010055371.1:0-15468 GCA_035046665.1 Euphysa ruthae
GTTAATTAGTTTATTAGTGACGTAGTAATAATGCGGACCAACAAGGAAAGTTTTATGGATGTAGACTTTTGCGGACTCATGACATGCGTTTTATCTTGTTAATAATTATACATTTATATATTTATTTATATATATTTATTATATATTTTTTAATTTGCAGGTCTATTAAAGGCTTTTTGGTTTTTTCAACCTGCTGACCAGAAAATTCACAAATGAGAATAATATTTGGGGTTAAATTATCAAATTTCCTGTTTTGTAAAATCATTGTGTTAACTATATCCATTAACCGCGTTGCGTTTCTCTAAATTAAAGTAGTAACATTTTTTGGGAATTTGAATAGCAATTTTGCATAAAGTCTTTTATTATTAAAATTGGTATTTTAGTCACTAATTTCTTCCTTCTTTTTTTTTTTTGACCTCCGGCTTGCCAGATTGGGTCCTATAAATTCACCTCTTTCCTTCAGTCAGTCTGTCCGTAACCCATTTTTCTGAATAACCGTTCATAATTTTGCATGAGTTTAGGGGATTATAAATGTTGAGTAGTGACAGAGCTGTATTTTTCTGGAAAATTTTCTTTTCAGGGTGATAGGCCCAAATGTGGCCTAAAATATACGTTTTTTAAATTTTCTTGGAAATTTGATAAAATTTTCCATGATAATAGGAGACCATAAATTGTGAGTAGTGTCAGAGCAATTTAAAAATAGCAAGGGGTCCTGTAGCTGCTTAGCGCTTGTTTTAAATGCACCAAACCGGTGTTTTTAGACTTCTGAAAAATTCCTGTTTTTCATATATAAAAAACAGAAAAAAAAAGTGAGAGCTAACAAATATTATATCATCAATTATTATTTAGAGAAATGGATATTACAAAAGAGCGTATTGAGAAGGTTATAGAAACAGGAGCAAATGTTATACTTTTGTCTGGTGGAATTGATGACCTTTGCATGAAATATTTTGTAGAAGCTGGTGTAATGGCAGTTAGAAGAGTCAAGAAAATGGATTTAAAGAGAATTGCAAGAGCAACAGGAGGTATTAAAGAGTATAGATAAGGGCTTGGCGATTGTATACACTTTTTTGATACAATTATTTTCAGCTTAAGTTTGTGAACATAAACAGGCTTGTAGGGATTTGCTTTAGAGCAAAAAGTAAAAGTTTTTACTGAGTTATTACAGATATTCTAAAAAAGGCTGGAATTAAATCAGAGCAGATTAATTTTGGGTGGTTCTATATATTTGTTTTGATTTATTGATTTTTCGTTTAACTTTTAACATTTTCTATTTCTGCATTTTTAAATGAATTCCAAAACATATTGTGTGCTTAGGCCACCTTTATTTGATGTTTATGGTTTATATTTCATGGTCACTTCGACTCTTATTGTGGCATGCGGTGATTATTAATTATTGATTTTTTTTCTAAGCTATATTTCTCAAAATTAAAAAAATTACTAATCTCGAGATCTGAGGTCTTCGAGGGGAAAATTTTTATATATAAAGTATATATTACTGAATATGCATAACTTAACATAAATTCTTCAGCAGCAACGTTGCAGTTAAAAATATTCGTTTTAAAACCTTATTGTATTAATATTTTGTCCTTCCTATGAATATCTACACCTGTAAAATTAAAATATTTTGAGACGATAATAACAGTAGCAAAATCCACACCGGCAGAGTGATTGCAAGCAAACAATTGTTGTTGTAGTCCAGAGAATTTTATAGGGATAAAAAATAAATAAGAAATAAGCCCTTGAAAGGCAAAACACCATTTTGTGATCATAACTCTAGAAAAAGATTTGCGGAAATTATTTTCTGAGGTTTTCACAGATTTTGCTTTAATCTGCAAATATGATAGTTTCTGAAAAATGTTATAAATCTCCACCAAATGTTTTGAAAATCAACAAAATTTAACAGTATAAAAATTAGTATAATTCAACTAATAATATTAAAATAAAATCAGATCTATTTGAAAAATTTTTTCCTTCTCATTCATGAATTAAACATTTATGCAAACTTTATATATTTTAGGCTTAATTAAAAAAAAATCCTTTGTAAAATATCAAAATATCAAAACAAGTATTTAACGTCTCCTAAAAGTCAAATCAAATTTTCTTTTTTTGTCACAAATGTTTTAATAAAATAAGCTGAAGAAAAATACTTTATTTTACATATTTCTCGACTGCCTCTCTTTTTAACAATTAGGCTCATCTTTGGTGTTTGTCAAAGTGCGTATATCGGATATGTATTTACAGACTTATGCAAATGTCGAGCATTACCACAATGTGCACAGCAATCAATATGGATGTTGCATGAGAAATAAATTACTTTAAATAAATTTTCTTTTGAGGCTAATAACTTCAGTATTGTCCATATTCGTCAGTATTGTCCATATTCGTCATAGAATTTCCATTAACTTGACTTCAGCTGTATTAATATTTAAATTATCATTGGAAGATGTCGAGGGTATAATTCTTTGAATGATTTCACTCATTTAAACTCTTTCTAGCGTGTTTTTTGTATGTATAATTGATTTACTGTTACTTCTCCTTTCTTTAATATTAATACAAAGCATTTAAAAAGTCGCCATATTTAATATTCATTTTATATTTTATGATCTAAAATATAACTCAGAAATTTATAACTTGCTAACTATAAATATAATACAATTTGTTTGTCTTTTTTATAGAATTTTTTTCGAGTATTAAATTATAACACCTATTTACAATAAAACATCCAAAATCATCATTTGAAAAGTGAAGCATATTTACATTTTTGGCAGTAAATTGTGCAGTAAAAAGTGACTTTGGTAAACTTTTAACGCTTTTTACTGCAAGAAGTGATTAGTTAATTTATTTGACTGGGTACCATTTATTGCATTTGTTTTAAAAATGACTGTAAAGACTTTTTTGATATGGGTTCGGACAAAAAAGTTTTGCGGCTTACAAGAAAATTTTATAGCTTTCAATGCTCATCTCACAACTTCAGAAAGTTATTTTCCTGTGTCATCCGAAAAATGTTCAATATTTTGCAGGTAAATATATTCAGCATATGAATGTTGTTGTGTTTTTTTAACTCTAACTGAGACTTGAAATTTTAAATTTAGGTACAGTATGCTTATCCCTTGCAAATCTAGAGGGAGAGGAGAGCTTTGATGCATCTCTTCTTGGTCATGCAGAGGAAATAGTTCAAGATTGTATATGTGATGATGAGCTCATATTGATCAAAAAGTAAGAATGTCTTATTATTAAGCACTATAATGAAATATTTAATCTGTCTAAGCCAAAACTTTAGAGGCTTTCTGTTAGCAAATACATGGAGAATTGCCTTCTGGAAACTTCACATAAGGTTTTACTTGATTTTTGGTCATTTTTATCCAGTTTTTATTCCTTCTACCCCTATTATCCTGTTCGAAGTCTTACTAAAATACAGGCCTATATAAAGTATGGTCGGAGGCCTTGACTGGAGACGGAAATTTTAATTTCGATTACAAGAATTTCAAAATATATATTAGGAAA
The DNA here is from genome assembly GCA_035046665.1 of Euphysa ruthae. NCBI lineage: Eukaryota > Metazoa > Cnidaria > Hydrozoa > Anthoathecata > Corymorphidae > Euphysa > Euphysa ruthae. Next base: position 3,508 of record JAUZNK010055371.1, read on the forward strand.
TCTTGCCATGCTTTTACATGAACAAGCTAATGTGTTAAATACTATTAAAGTTTGCCAACCAATGTATACTAGCGACCTGGATATCTTGCAACCTTTCGTACATTGTATCATAGACTGTATGATGGCTTTCAACTACCTAGCATTTCTGCATTAACTCGTTTGACATTGAAAGTTAATAATAATTCTGGGGACAATGAATTTATCAAAAACATTTTTATGAAATTAGACACTTCGCAAAGGCATTGTTTGTTACTAATTGATGATGTGTATTTAAAACCAACTCTGACATATGGAGGTATTGTGTTTGGAAAATCTGCCAATAATCCAGATCATATGGCAAAAACTGTTTTGGGCTTTATGCTGGTTTCTCAAAGTGGAAACATATACATGACCTTCAAAAGCTATGGTAATTTAACAAAAATCTCAAAGTTGAATTATCTAGCAGTGAATCCTAAGCCAATTGAAAGACAAAAAGTGGGTTCTTGCTTGTGCGTGTTTTGTGAAAAGACATATACAGCATTCATCAAATAATCAACCCGGAATGAAAGATGTTTATGTTGACGGCGCTGTAATATTTATTCGTAAATTCATAGAGTTTTGTAATGTCAGTGTTCAAAAGTAGCTTTAATGATATTAGGTTGCGAGATACTCTAAGGGCTGTTATTTCATCACTTGATGATGCTATACTTGAAGTATTATTTGAGCTAGTTTAATTTCTGCTGAAATTAGGCGTTCTGAAGGGAAACGGTGTCAAGCAGCTAATTTGGGATAAAAGCATTTCTGTTGCGCAAACTTGCAAGGGTCTAGTCAAACTCATAGAGTATTTGTTAGAAAGATCACTTAGCTATGTGCTGTTACGAAATTTTACCAGTGGCCCTCTTGAAAAAGCAATTGGGAAACTGCGTCAAGACATCATAAATGTGCAACAAGTATTACAAAAATGAAACATAAATCAAACAAAACTTGTTAAATTTGAATGTTGATATCAAGAAATTTCATTTAGAAAATGGATATTCATATAAAAAATGTAGTTCTATGTTTTCAGCTGATGTTACTACAGTACTGAATTCATCACTAGAATTGGAAAATTCTCTATCTTTTGAGCATGGTACGAAGTTTTCTCTTGTTTATATTGCTGGATATATTGCTAGAAAAGATCAGTTGATGATAGTTTTGTTTATTACGAAAACAATGGAACTTTGAATAATGATCATTGTGGAGTAAATGTTCCCTGTGACTCTATTTGTCAATGGATTTCTTTTTTTTTTTTTTCATATATGATTCAAATTATTGCTGATTTCTTCTGCAGAACTTTGTTGTGTAGTTCTAATGGTTATCTCTGAACTGCATAATTTTAATATTAACATAGTCACTGCATTGCAATATCAAATATTTTCTTTAAATACATATGTATATGTATATATATTTTTTGCATCACCTGCTTGTTTTTTTAAATGAAAATCTGTGCTTATAATACTTAGCTTTAGAATTTTTGGCATTTTAGTTTTTTATTTGGCTAGTTCAAGCGTATATAAGGCCATGCAATTAATTTTGAATATGAATATTTATTTGACGAGTAAATCAAAATTGATATTTCAAGCTTATTCTGAAAGTCTATTTTATGAGTTTACTCGTTTTTTCAAGTTTACACAGCCGCTAATTAAAATGTTTCCAATGTTTTAATACTTACATGCTTTGGTAAAAGGCATTAAGGAGGAAAAATTAAATTCGAGATATTTGAAAAAAAACCTCTATTTTTTATGCCTTCCACTTAAGAAATAATTTTCAAAAAATTTTTTTTCATACTAAAAGTACTTCTGGTAATGGTGAACTTTTTTTTTTTTTTTTTTCTTTTTTTTTTTCGATTTTAAATTGTCTGATATATTTTTAACAGTTTATCTAATCAAAGCGAAATACATTTTTGTCCTTATTTCAAAAATATTTTTGAATTAACATTGGAAAAGAAGCTATCACAGTTGTTACTTTCTTTTAGCAAAATAAAGATTTGTGACTTTTACTAGCACTTAGGGTGTTTTTAGTTACTTTCTTTTACCAAAGGAAATGTCAGATAGGTGACTTACTTTTTTAGCAAAGTAAAACAGTATTTTGGTGTTACTTCCTTAGGCCATGTCAAATTTGACTATAAATACACTTTTAAAAAATGAACACCACCATCTGATCAATCCGAAATTAAAACGTCACTACCTTTTACCAAAAGTAGGTAAGTAGGTTGTAGGGATTGAGTCAGGTAACCATTTTCAAATTTCAGTAAGTGACCATGAAATATATATATATATTTATATAAATGTATACTTATATATATTTGATGCATACCAAATGTAATTGTTTCCTACCAATGATGCTCTCAATTAAGTCTAATACTTTTTAAAAGGTTATATAATGGTGTGTGATATAATGGTGTGTGATATAATGGTGTGTGATATAATGGTGTGTGATAAAGTTTCATTAGGAAAACATTTTTCTATTTTATAAAATTTCATTGAATTTTCTTCTACTTTGTATTTTTATCTGGGATTAGTAAATGTTTGTTGATCATTTTAGACCAAAAACGAAATCTGCCGCATCTATAATACTACGCGGTGCTAATGATTACATGGTGGATGAAATGGAGCGATCTATACATGACGCTTTGTGCATTGTTAAACGTGTTTTGGAATCAAAATCGATTGTCCCTGGTGGTGGTGCTGTAGAGGCTGCTCTTTCTATATACTTAGAAAATTTTGCTACATCTCTTGTAAGTAATAAAATCATGGCTTCCATTTTTTATGAACCTTGTATTTGGTTATTTGTTTTTCTATTCTAAACCACATTTTAAATCCGTTTCAATCACTTTCATTTACACCACTTTAGTTATTAAAGATGGCCCTGTGTATTGATATCTGTCCACCTGTAGCGCTGTAAGCTTTTTTTTTTTTTTTTTTTTTTTCTGTTTTTTTTTTTTAACGCCCTTTATCGGTACTTTGCTCACAAAGTCTTGAACATAAGGCCTGGTTGCGAATGTCTCAAAGTCAGTCTGAAAACATCCCAAATATGCTTATGATCGGTTAAAACACAAATATTATAAACAAAACAATATTGGCATATTTCTTCTCAAATATATCAACTTTTCTGATAAAATGAACAAATAGGAACTCTCAAATTTATAATGTTGATCAAATCTAGTCGAAGAAAGAAGCAATTCATTTCAAATTTAAAGAAATGTGAAAAATTTTTTTATCAAGGAAAATGCCGCAGCCTAGATGCATATCTTCAGCAAATTTTGGCTGAAGAGTTTTTTAGTGTTTAAAAAAATTTGATTTTGCACTCTAATGAAGTAATAAGGAATGACTGAGGAGATACATCACCTTGTGGATAACTGTGAGAAGCCAGTGCTTAAAATACCACACCCTGTGGATGACTGAGAAGTCAATACATAAAATACCACACCCTGTAGATGACTGAGCATAAAATACCTCACCCTGTGGATGACTGTGAGAAGCCAGTACTTAAAATACCACACCCTGTGGATGACTGTGAGAAGTCAATACATAGAATACCACACCCTGTGGATGGCTTTTTAAGACAATAGTTAAAGTACCACATCTTGTGGGTGACTGAAAAGACAATACTTAAAATACCACACACTGGATGACTGAAGAAAATACTTAAATTACCACACTCTGTGGGTGACTTTTCTTTAAAAAAATAGTTGCAAATTGAATAAACACATTTTTTTATAAAAATTTTTTTTTCTTCTTTCTTCGATTCTTAGATTTTGTTCAATTAGTTGTCAATCAGCAGTATATCAAGTATCAGGTTTTTAAAAAGTTGAATTCATATCGGGTGTCTTTTTACTTAGCTATGTGTCAGAAAGTCGGTTTTTGAGACACGGGACCTGTTTAATATTTTCTAATCAACAGTGTTTTGTTTTAGTCTTCGCGTGAACAACTGGCTATTGCAGAATTTGCAAATTCTCTCTTAATTATTCCTAAAACGTTAACTGTCAATGCTGCTAAAGATTCTGTTGATTTGGTTGCAAAGTTACGTGCTTACCACAATGCATCACAAGTTGAAGCTGATAAAACTCACCTTAAGTGGTAATTATGGTTGTTTTTTTTATCTTTCGTAAAATATTTTGGGTGACATCAAGCTAAAAAGATTTGATTTGTTAATTTTATTGATTTATTTATTTTTTTTTTTACATTATTAGGAACTTTTTCGTAAATCTGATATCACTTGACTATTGCAATTCGATAGTTTTTTTTTTTTTTTTTAAATCATACTGTAAGCCTTTTGACGCATAGTTGAAATATACGCCCAGTTGAAATAAGAATTCAATTTTGTGTAAACTTGATTTTAAAGATCAAAAATTTCGGGGATTGCAACCAGAAAATTTATATTCGCCGTTTTGAAGTTTTTTATTAGTACCTTCATATTTTTATGGGTTAAATATTTAACGTAAAACCCAAAGTTGCTAAAACCTGGTTAAAAATGTAAATAATGCCAAATAAATATATGTTAAATAATGCTAAATAAATATATGTTAAATAATGGTGGACTCATTATGTATTTTATAATACGGTATATCAATTTTTTTTTCTAACAGTTTATTTTTTTAATAAATAATAGTAACCAAGTAACAAGCAATAGTAACCTTCAAGAAGCATCAAAAAGATGAATAAATTTCTGAGAGAATATATATTTTTTTATGAATTTCTATTTTAGGGTTGGTTTAGATTTAATAAATGGTGTTGTGAGAGATAACAAAAAAGCTGGCGTTCTAGAGCCTACAATGAGTAAAATCAAATGTTTGAAGTTTGCTACAGAAGCTGCGATTACAATCTTACGTATTGACGATCTGGTCAACATTGAGTCTAATAAAAAAGAAGACCCTAATTCATATCAAAACGCGGTCGCTTATGGACGTATGTAATTTCAACAGCCAGGCTTGTTTCTTACGAAAACAATTTGATGCTCTTTTGATATCGTCTGCAGATCGCCGTGTCTACTAATATCTCCCGGGAAGCTGAATGACGACCATTTGCAATCAATGACAAATGCTTTTCAACTAACTATATATCTTTAAGTTGAATTATGACTCGAATTAATTCTATGTTTTGTTTTTTATGAATTTTTTCCGTGGACAAAGTTTCATTTTCATTCATTTTTATTCATTTGACGTTAATTAAACATAGTTTAAAAAGATACTGGAGTAGAATTTCATTTTGTCATGAGAAATTCGAATTTTAGTGTTATGGAAATATATGAAAATGTGTAATAACAAGGTGGGCTTTAACAAATTGCACGCGAGAAACAAATTTACCTTGATTATCACAAATAAAGGATACTTTTGACTAAAAAAGACTTAAAAACTAAGCTGAGTGTCACATTCCAGATTTTAAATTTGATAAGGTGATCTAAAATATTTAAAATTGTTTGAAAATTCCTTTATACAATCATGCTGTAACATGAAACGATTAACACATGCTTGAACGCTTATGCGGGAATCGATGAGCTTAATGAGCTGAAGGTTTTCAGGGGCCACACTTCTGTAATTCTTAAACTTTGTAATACTCAATAATTTGTTTATAGGCTATAACATTTTTTAAAAAATGTAAAATTCCTATAATATATATATAATTAATATATAATAAAATATATAATTTTAAAATATAAATATAATATTATATATAATTATAATAAATTTTTAAAAATTTTTTAGGTTACTCCGCTAATCACCAAAATGACACCAAATTTATGTTTACACTGGCCAAAATTTCTTGGGGTTCAAATTTTTACATAATGTGCATATAGAGAGAGACAAAACATAAAACGAATGGAACAGAATTTTTTGGGTTAGTATATGTTGCGTGTTACGAGGTCAAGTTTCACGGGGTAAGCATTGGAGATCGTTTGTTTTACAGTATTTCATGTATTAAGGCAAATAAAAAGGGAATTTAAGTAACGTTTTAACAAAAAATGAACTAAAGATCAGCCATAAAATCAAACGAACTACTAAATCTAATTGGTAACTAATAAATGCAGTCAAAATCCACCAGATACATACGCATAACCTTTTACTGCAATTTTGTCATTATGTTCAATTTTCTTGCTCGTAAAATGCAACCTGTTATTTTTTTTACTTTTATCCAACCGCGTCTCAGCATTTTATATTCGCTTTTTATTTATTTTGGTTGCTCCACTCATATACAATCCTGGTTTATGCTTTGCATATTAATTGGTGTATTTTTACCGATATTAAAGTTTGTCAGTGCATCATAGAATTCTTGTCGTTGAGCTGAATCCGTTTCTTCCTTAACAGGTTATGACAACCAGAATAGCAATTTCTAATTGAATCTGTGTGTAAAAAAAATATTCTGTATTTTGTTAATTTTACTTTATTCATTAAGATATAAAATGAAACTGGCATAAGTAAATTATTTATCTGGACAGCAGTATGTCGCATCACTTGCAGACTTATCAAATAATACAAAATCCATTATTGACCTTTGGTGCTATCTCGCACATTTTTTAACATTTGTTATTTATGCTTTTTAGTTATATCTAAACCAGTATTAGAGCTTTTGTTTAAACACTATCGAAAAAAAGTTCGTTTGCCAATAAGTAGTACTGCATGATAAACGTCGACTTAGAACTTGTAGATGGCAACCTAAATTCTTTGGTGTTGAAAATGAGGCGGCTGTAACAAAGATAGAAGATAATTCCGATTTGTTAAAAATGTTTTGCAACCGTTGTGGAGGTTATATCTGGACTAAGGTACTGTTCTAACAGAATTCGCGGTGTTTTTATTTTGACAGTTTTCGTAGCATAGGTCTCTGACTTGTATTTATATTATTTTTCATGCAAATTGAAAGCAGCCTTTTTAAATGGTATTTTATAATAAAATTTGGATTCCAGGTTATTGTGGTACATGGGTGAAAAAATCGTCGAAACTGAAATTTTCAAAGTGAACGTTTTTATGTCATTTCAACTATTCAGAAATGTCTATGTAATTTGTCTTTTTTTTAATGCAGCAATTTACTTGCTTTTCATTCTAACAGACTTAATACTCAAATTTTCCATACCGACGCCTCTAACGACCGCTACTCCGCCTCAAATGACTCTAAAAAACAGTTTTACGGTATCCTGGAAACCCAGGGATGATTTTTATTACAGCATTACATCATTTTATGGGATTTTGAGCTACAGCTAAGCGTGTAGCTGTGTAAAAAGTCACCAAACTTCAATCTTCTACATTAAGGATTTTGAAAAAACATGCGAATTAATTTTTCTGTATACTTATGGTAATCTTAAAAGTTATTTGTATTTTATTATCCTTGATTTTATTTTGGTGAAAATAACATTAAAAAACACAAAAATTTTATTTTAAGAAGAAATTCTAGTCGTTCAAAGGAATTTGCCAGGCGATATTTTAAAAGAGTGAAATCTCCACATTCAGAAACTGAAATTCCCACGAGTCAACCTTTTTCTTTTTCCGGAAAGAAAAAAAGATTGTTGTATATATCATCACAAAGTTTCTCGCCATCATCTAAAAAAACTGATGATGCACAACAACAAAATGAGTGAGTTTTTATATTTAACGTGGGGAACCAACATATTGCCGAATTTTTAGATGGGCGCAAGTGGCGTGTCTCGAATACTTAGAACGCCCATTTGCGTGTACGAAACTCGCTCAACCAAACAAAACGACCAAATTGAGCAAGCGGTGCGTTGTTTCGTAGCTTTTGAAAGTGATCGTAAATTTCGATAAACGAATTATATAGGGGACGGTGACTCAAAGTCTTACAGTGATATTGTAGTTACAGACCCGTACAAAGGAGTAGTCGTTGAAAAACTAGAATCTGTTGGACACGAGTTGCTGTACGACTGCGTAAATTAAAAGGAACCAACAAATGTCGATTTTCAGACGGAAAACCTTTAGAAGGTGATTAAACTTGGAAATTATTTTAGTATCGCTGTTTGACAGTTAACAGGATTGAAATGGTTTAACAAAAAGCTATTAGAGCAGTGTTTTTCCATTATTCAGAAGTAAAAGATGTTGAAACAAGCCACCAATTGTGCGAACATAATTCTGACAGTTGGTATAAGTTTCAGGCGGACAAGATTAATGGTGCAACCATGTACCAGCATAAAACAAGATCGCCAATTGTTACACTTGAAACAATAAAGCCAGTGTTTTTATATTCCCCGCACCGGGAGTGGGGGCTTTTTGGCCTGCGGCCGCCTTTCACCATCGACAACTCTTTAACAAAAAAAAAACTTTGATGCCAAAACTCCAAGTACCTTTTTAACTTTTATTTAGTATTCTTTTGATGAAAAAGTATTTTGTCACAAAGCACCATTTTGAATCATGACGTCATTTCATATATTGGTCAAAAAAAATTTTTTTTTCAACTTTAACATTACCTAAGTGTTTAAATGTAACGGCTGCCTAATTTAACTAATTTTATTATTGTTCTTATTAATGTTGCAACCTTTTTTGCTGTTGTCAGCACTTTTAGGTCAGCCATGATGACGTGATCAGTTATAAAGTTGTGCCGTACTTTTTTTCCAAGTAATTTACACTTGTAGAAAAGATGAAATTATACTTTATGTTTTTATCAAGTATTTAGGGATAAAACACATTCTATAACAATATCTTTAGAGCGAAATGAAAAATCAGTTTTCAAAAAGAAACGTGAAGACATCATCAATTTTTGTGATGTCACCATCAAACTTTATAAAGACATTATTATTTTTTAAACACATGACCCAATGTAACTTATTTCTTAAGACCTAGGGATCAACTGTGCCAAGTTTCAGCTTCAGCGGGAAAACCAGTAAAAAAAAAAAAAAAAAAAAAAAAACATTTTTTATCTACTTTAGGTTATGTAGAATCATGTCAAAATAATTTGGAAGTCATAAATCCACACTAAATGTCTCAAAAAAGACTTTAAAATTCATTAGGGTATCATGAATTCGCCTAGTAACGCCACTAGCATTGAGTTTTGGGCCTATAAAGTAGGCTCTGTTGGCTCATATTTGACAATTAATTCAACAAGGCTTGTACATTTTGTAAATAGCTGTCGAGTCAAAATGTTGTCATTACTGCTTCAAAAATTGTAACAAAGGTGCTATAATCAGTTATAATTCCCAGCTCTTTTAAAAAACAATCTCTTAAAAATGGGTAGTTTTGATAGAATAAAAGCTAGTACAAAATCCAAAAAGAAACAAGGAGAATTTTGCAAAAAGAAAGTGGAGAGTGATTCTGTAGAGAAGGTGATTGTTCGTCGTCAATTTCTGTCAAAAGAGTGGAAAAAAACTTGAATGTGGTAAGACACTACCAAAAAAGAGTTGGTACCCGTTGTCGGAATTTAAAAAACGAAAAACAAAAACAGTGGCCTAGGTGGTCGAGCCAAATTAACAAATGCCAAAATTTACCGTCTACAGAATTATTTCGGGTGTTACTTTGCGGCAGAAATAGGCGCTCTAAATGCCATGCAGTCATCTGTGAGAGATACATTATTCCATGTAGCTTCCTCAAAAAAACAACAACTTGCACTTTCCATATTGTTCAACGGGTTCAGAGAGTTGGTCTAAACACAATGGTCATTTAGCAAACAATGTGAACACCTATAAACCTGGTCCGGGTCTTCCGTTAGACATTTTTATGAAGCTTAAATCGATATTTATCGAGTTGAAATCAGACAGAATGCTTGAGAAATGTCTCCACGAGTTTTAATGCGATGATTTGGGAAAGAATTTCCAAACCAACATTTATCAATTTAAAACAACTGAAACTAGGTACACTTGACGCGGTAAGCGATTTCAATATTGGGTGTAAAGTATCTGTCTTAATGCATGAAAAACAAGACATGTTTCCTGGCTATATACTGCTCAAGGCGGTCGCCAATTATATAAGAAACGAGTAAAACTAGCTAAATGCAAAAACGCAGTAAAACCAAACTCCGGCGGGAAAAACTTCGTGGTAATCGGTTTCGCAAACAGAACCGCCACGAAGAAAATGAAGGCTTGTTGTATGGAATTTGTGAACCTTAGTTTTTTTTAAAGAAAAAATGTGTTTGTTTTCAGAACAACATAATACCAATTTAAACTAATATTTATAATTTTTAAAAGTCAGATACTACATTTTAATTTCATTTTGTGCGTTTTTTGCTTTTTTCTGAAAATGTCATTTTTAGGCGCGCCGCCAAGAATATTTCAGGAAACATAATAGTTGGTATGATGAAATTTTCGTTTTTAAATATGCTAAATTCTGATTTTTTCATGACAAAATAGCAAAAAGTTTAGTTTTAAAATCAGAAAACTTTGGCTTGCGCGCCTTGTCAAAATAAATTTTCCAGTCAAAAATCTGTTCGGCTTTATGCTTTATGCGGAGTTGGAACAGTGGTAGGAAGTTTGACTACGGAGCGAAAGGTTACGAGTTCGACTCCCATCTCTGGCAGAAATTTATTTCCATGTTATAACTGAATTTCTGAGTAAAACTCATTACGTAGTGCAACGCTTACTGTTTACGTGATAATTTATAGGCGACTTTTTTAAGTTGTCGTTTTCGTTGTGGTTTTCGCAACCACTTCAAAATCAAAATATGTCTGATTTCAATATGCCAAATACAAGCTAATTTTTACAAGCATTTTTTCAAAAAATTGAGGTGACGAAGTATTTCCTTAAGATATATTAATTCCCTTTTAAAATAAATGAAGAATTTATGAGCTTATGAAGTTTAGTATGTTTTCTCGGAGGTAAATTTTCCGGGCATTATTCTTCAGGCATAATCAGAAATAAATCATAAATCAAGTCACATTTATTATAATTTAACTCCTGAAGAAAACACCATGTAGAAACACATAACCTTGTTTTATTAAGTCAAGTCTTGATTATTTCTTTGATTTGGTTGTTTAAACTTAGGTTAAAATTTTGGAATCTTAATGTTATTTGTAGTTTATTATTGTAAGCAGCTGATTTTACCATCTCCTGCTTATTGTGTATTTAGGGACATTGACACTAGACCTGTTTACTCTCTGATTTTTTTGAAATGCTCTGATCAGATGTGTTTACAAACACATCAATACCTTTATTTACGAAACTCAAAAAATAATAAATCACAACATAAAATATAAAATCAAAAATATCTCAATCAAAATATTTCAATATTTTTGACTTTGTTTTTTGTGATTTGGGTATCCCTGTTTTTATTCTCAAAGTTCTTTTCCTTGCAATTCTCAAATTTTTAAATATGCTTGTGTTTTTAAACTTTTTTTTTTAGGTATGTTTTATTTTGTTACCAGTATTTATATTTTTAAACACAGGAGATTTCGTTTCATTTTTAATTTAGGTCTGATAAATAGTCAATATGGTCCGTTAAGTATTGAAATTGATTCCTCTGCAACTTCTCTCACTCACATAATTTATACACATTTCTGCACAAATATCCTTCAAAATAATTGGTGCATTTAATTAAATTTTTCTTAAACTTCTTATGTTAACATTATCTGGTGTCATTGAGACTTTATTCGAAAATATCAGCAATTATGGCGCCTTTTTAGGCAAAAAGGGTTAAAATTCATGTTAATGTAAACATATTTAAATATTTTTTTGAGCCATTAACCCACACCTTCCACCAAAACAGAGCTCTCACCCAAAATGCACTTTTAAATAAGTATAGTGAATTTTGTGCTACATTTGGTCTTATACAACTAATAAAAAAAAAAAAGATTTTTTTACAAAACTTAATGGAAGACCTAAAAACCTTTGGAAAACTTTGAAAGATATGGGGGTTACAAAATCAAAAAATCTATTTTCACAATTCAATTTTTATTTAAAACAAGGGAATAAGTTTGTTTTTCATCATTTTCCAATTGCTAATTTTTTTTAGAAATCTTTCAAATCTCCTTCCAAAAGCATCAAATATTTATAATAGTCAAACAATCCTAAATTTTT